>BQKN01066442.1:145999-161574 GCA_022839385.1 Asparagus kiusianus
TAAGTACGTCAAGCGAAATAATCCAAACAAGGAAACCCTCATGTATATACCTTTTAGCTCAAATTGTAGATCTCTAATGATAAGAGGGTTTTAGTACTTAGGAAATTACAACACGAGCATAGATACATCGAGCAAAATAATCCAAACAAGGAAACCCTGATGTACATACCTTGTATCTTAAATTGCAAATCCCTAAATACCAAACCCGAAATCTAATACAGGAACAATAATAAAAGAAGACAAACCCATCTCAGAACTTAAATTCGGTGTCATGTCGTAACTCACATAAGTGTCATGTCCAGCATATGCAAGTATTAGTGTCAATCTCAAGGTCTAAACTGATGTCTAAAACTAGATGTAGTGGATATCCAACACGTGGCTGTTGTTCGCGGGAAAAATCGTAGCCTTTTTCATTGATGATTCCATTGCACACTCAGTAACTATTTTTCGGTTACAAAGATTCGATCTTTTTATAAGATCTGATTACAAGAAATCAACAAAAAATAAAAAATTACAACTTTCCTTATTTGTCGAACAAATCGCGAGCTCCTGTTTTGCGGTCGCTCGCTTGCGTGGGTTGTTTGCCTGTGCCGATGGTTGATCCGTTGACCACCGCATGATCTAGATCCGGACGGATCTATTCAGTATGACGAGTATTATTCCACTAAGGAAATAATAGCCGGGGGGGATCAGTTCACCAAGGAACAAATCGTCCAAATCTCGGGATCAAAGACCAAGCTTTGATCCGGAGTGTGTTTACGTAGATCTCAGATCTGATTTCCTCTCTCGAACTCCTGCCTTTTGTGACGCGGATGCTCGCCAAGAACCAGATCTGAATGCCCAAGTCTTCAAGCCTTCAAAACTCAAGAATGAGATCTCAATTCGGTAGAGTTTCGGCTCTCCAAAAAGTCCTCCAAAAAGTGAACCCAAGTCCCCTATTTATATGCAACCAGATCTGTGCCTTTGGCACAGATCTGGGCCAGCCACCTCAGGGTGGCTCGGCACTGGACCGAGCCACCCTGAGGTGGCTCGGCCTTGGCTGAGCCACCCTGGGGTGGCTCGGCCACCGAGCCACCCTAGGGTGGCTCGGCTTTGGCCGAGCCACCTTGAGGTGGCTCGGTTTTGGCCGAGCCCCTCTGGGTGTTGTTTTCCGTCGTTTCTCGTTTTTCGGTTCTGTATTCGATTTATCCGGACCTTGATTTGATAGTCTGGATCTTTATTTGGCAGTAAATCCGCCTTGGTGTTTGAGTTCGAATCCATTTTATGGTTGGACGACTCGTTGACTTCCCGAACCGTTGGATTGATTCCACACGCGAATGCATTCCGTTGCTCGCGTGCAATTCGTTGACCTCGTCGCCTCGTCACTCGATGGTTCGTTGGTTTGTCGAATCACCGTGTCGAGCTGTGCCAAGGGACCTATAGGCAATTTTATACGCCTACAGATACCCCCTCCAAAGTATTTCAGCCTCGTTTTTTTATAGAAGAGTCTGGAAAGCTTTGGATATGATTGCCCCTACCCTCAGTCGGTGTAATGGGACTTTGGAATGACTTTTGTTCTGTATTCCTTCAATCCTTCAGGCTATTCAGTGCTTTGTCGAACGTCTGTAAGGGTTCCGGTGCTGCATTTATTGTCTGACCGTTGTCGGAATTTTAAACTTGAAGTCGATTCCTAATTTTCCAATCTTTAGCTCGTGCTTGTTGGTTCAACATATAACTGACCCTCGATTGTTGGCGTTGAGTCTTTATTTGCGCCGCGTTGTCCGGCGTAGTGTTATTGAGTTATCCTTAAGAATATTTTTTAGAAAAATATCCTCCAGGAACTTCTTAACAAAATAGGGAATAGTTTATACTCGTATACCTTCTTGGAGTATTTCTCATGCCCGAATGAGCTGAACCGGTCTGATAATGACCCAAAAAAGGCAATAATTTGGCTCAAAAATTCTTCCGATCCTTCCGAATGCGTGGGAGAGACCAAAATAAACAAAGGATTGAACCCTCGGTTGATTTGAAGTTGTTTCGACGCTCAATTCAGCTTCAATTTGAATTCTGGTTCAACTCTGGTTCAAACTGGTTCAACCTGGTTCAAGACTGGTTCAACCTGGTTCAAACTGGTTCAAGACTGGTTCAAGACTGGTTCAGACTGGTTCATCTTGGTCTGGTCTGGTTCAGTCTGGTTTGGTCTGGTTCAGCCTGGTTCAGCCCCTTTTGAACTGATTTGGACTGGTCTGGTCTGGTTCACCCTGGTCCGGTCTGGTTCAGGACTGGTTCACTTTATAAAAGGGGTTCTTTTTCTTTTTCTTTTTCTTTTCTTTTCCTCCTCCTAGGGCTGGGCCCCCCTTGTGCCTCTTTTCTTGATTTTTCTTCCCTCGAGCATTCTTTCTCTCTCAAACCTTGAAATCTGTCTCAGATCTAGGCTTCCTTTTGATATTAGACTAAAAAATCCTTCAAAACTTCCATATTTAAAGTTTCTCTCAGGCCCCTCGAGCACATGGTTCGAGCATCTTTCAAGGTCTAATTTTTGTCGGATCCTCGAGCTTTTCCTCAGGTAAATCCTTCATAATTTTTGGATATTTCATGTTTAATTTAATTTATAAACTTGTGGGATCGCATGTGAGGATTAGGATTATGATTTGGCACCTCGAGCTCATCCTTCAGGGGCTAGAATTGCAATAAAAAGGGAAAAATTTTTCTGGATCTGATCCCTTAATTTATTTTGCAGATCATTATGTCGCGTGTCCCGAGAGGTCGCTCCACTGTTGCGTCGGCTGATGGCGCGCCTCCCTCTTACGCTGGTGAGTTATTTTTAGCATGTTTGGAAATTTACAAATTAGTCCTTTTTTTCCTTGGAGATTTGCAAATTGGTCCTTTTACCCCACGTTGTTCTCCTTGGCGAGACAATCGGGAAGAGCCTTGATTCTCCTTGGTGAGGATCGACGCTTGAAAGATAGGTTTTGCTTGGTCATAACCATATCTCAAAATAAAGGGGACGATTCGAAGCTACATTGTGCTTTACAAGGCAGGGCTATATTGTCAATATACCCTATCTTGTGATTGCACAATGTGGCCGAATCGTCTCACCCTTTATAAGGCAATGACTCTATCTTACCCATTTGTAAGATGAGTTCAACTTCCTTTTATAATTGAGACTAACAGATGTTTAACTGTTTATTTCCAGTGGGATATCCTTCTGGAGCGTTCTCATCTCACGCAGTGTACGGGCATCGTGGCGAGTACTATTCGACTTCCGACGACTTTTCCCCTATTCCAGTTACTCCTCAGTTTGCTTTGGACATGTCGATCGAGGTTGCCCAAGTGGTGAAGGAGGGTGGACATCGAGCTCTTCGGTAGTTGATTACAGATGCGCCTTTCGTGAAGGATGCCAGTTCTATTCAGCCTCTCAGGAAGAGCGACTTTTTATTTGGCGACTCTGTCAGAGATCCGGATGCAGTGTTTATTGATGCCGAGCAGTGGCTTCATAAAACCGGTAGTGGTTTCATATATTTTCCGAATATTCCTCGGCATCGTTCATTGACTGAACTTAGACGTCAGGCTGTGACACGAGAAATGTCGTGGCGCTTGACGGAAGAGCATGAGAGCGTTCACTGCGGCTACATCACTCATCAGGCAGTTCCTAGTTCGAGCAGGAGTCATATCACTGGACTGCGTCCTAGAGTATTGGGGTTGGATGCACCTCCACGTAATGAATTCCTTGCCACTGCTTCTACTCTGAATAATCGCCTCGCTGCTCTAGGACGGGAGATGCCTGCGACACGTCACAGATTTTATGGATGGGTCCATTCTTTGGACAAGCTCTGGTGGACCCGCATGACGAAGTACGTCTTAAGCCGATGGGACGAGGAGTTGCACGCTTGTGGTTTATATGCAGCCGTTCGTGCCACCATGTATGGCTTGCCTGTCAGCTCGAGGCATTTCTTTGCTTTGTTCGAGCTTTATAATTCAGATTCGAACACCTTTCTGACCCGGCAAGGGGAGTTGGGCTTGGCTCTTCATGAGATGCACAGGATTTCTGGTTTGCTCATGGGACAGATGTTATATCATGAATACTTTCCCTCCAACCATGAATTGAGTCAGCTGAAAGATCGTATGCCCGACCGCTATGAGACTTTATGGGACTTCACATGTCACTATCATATTGCTTTGGCGCAGTCTGAGCCTTTAGAGAAGAGGACTAAGTCATTTGTGAGTCTGAAGCGGTTTGCATGTTACTTGTTCAGGAATCTAGAGAGTAATTCTGACGAGGATATTTGTGAGTTGTCACCACTTACTCCTTCAGGGGTGAATAGTCTATTGAAGAAGATCGATGCTCGTTCCTATACCATTAGCAGTCCTGAGAGTGGCTTTCCTACAGGGACCAAGTTTAAATCGTTCTTATGGCATGCGACCGCACCGATTCGACCGATGACCCTTCTTGCCGGTTACCTCGCTATCTGGTTAAAGAAATACGTGGTCCCATTCCAGTCTGGTGACGCTTTGCCCTTGGAAGTGCTTTATCCAGCGGTTCAGCTCGCTTACAAAAAGGAACTTTCGCTTCTTCCAGTCATGGTGGCTAACATTCATCGAGGGCTTCGAGAGATTTCTAGTGCCTCTACACGGAAGGAAAGTGACTTGCCAGGTCAGATTCCCACTATTAGGGTGGAGCTTCCGTACACTTATTTGATGGCTTGGTTCGTCCTTCACCGTTCTGACATGATGTCGGTATCGAACGCCACGGACCACTCCGTTCCCCTACTACAGTTGCTTGAGAATGGCAAGTGGGAGGGGAGAGGATTTTCTGACATCAGACAGCAGCTGCAGGTCCACAAGTGTTGGGTGTTTTCCACTTGCTTTCCGTAGTTCTCTGGCCGATACGGCGAGTGTTTGATTGATGAGGAGAGGCCGAGGGAGTATCGAACTCATTTAGACATCGGCTGCTTTAACTGGCTGGTGAACATTAGGCCGGGTTATCTAACTTTCCGGGTGAGGAATCAGTGTTTCATAGAGCCATATCTACCCTGTCGATTCGCTCGCCAATTCGGCTATGATCAGCTTTACGTCCGGAACCCACGTCAGCAGCTTCGGACCCACGGCGGTTTGGTGGACGGTCTCCGGGCATGGTTGTGGACCGTGACGGGCTGTACTGGTGCTAAGTTTAGTCTCCAAGAGTGCTGATCGGCCGTTGAACCTCACCTTCTTAAGCTGCAAGTGGTTGTTAGCAGCCAATAAAACTATCCCTGTGAAGCCGATTGCAGAGCTAGAGGCCGAGGAAGCTTCTCAGGTTGATTCTCGTAGGATTTGGGAAAATGCTCGGTCACAAAGGATACAGAACAAGACTCGTCGGATTGATGAAGAGGGAAAGAGGGTCTTCCATTCTGCAGACGAGGCTTCAGGCGGAGATCCTGAAGATTACGAGGACTTTTCCGAGCGAGGTTAACTATCCATTTCTTTTTTCTTCTGTTTTCGAGAATTATTAAAACTGACAATGGTTTGATGTTTCAGGGACCATTGGTGACCAAGATGAGGAGTTCCATCCTCCTCCCCAGGCGAGACCTTCGATTATTATCCATGCTGCTAGGCGGAAGAGATTAGCCCGCAAGCCGCGTGCAGCTTCACAAGTATCTGATATGGATTTGGCTGGTGATGATCCTGCTAGTGATGAAGGTAACATTTATCCCGTAAACCATCCTCTTGATTATTCAGAACTTCAACTCATGCTTTTCCATTTCTATATAGGAGAGCGTGGGGAGAGCGGAATGAGTCCTGATCCTGTTCGTGTACCTCCTGGCGAGGATGACTCATCGCACCCGGTAGAAAGGTCTGCAGGAGTTGCCGACGTTAGGGAGGATATCAATGTAGGACCCGATTCAGCGAATCCTGGTACATCTACCATCAACACTATATCTTTTAGATGGCACACAACAAAATCGAATGATTCGGAATTTGTGCATTCCTTAATTGTCTCTGTGCTTCTCGCTCTTTTAGATAACTTGCAGGAAGCGAGCGTGGATCTTGGGAATAAAGAGGCTAACGCACCCATAAGAGGTAACTCATTTCTATTGGTTGTAGTCTCTTCATTCTTCTTTGGTACTTATATTCTCTTGTGTCAGATTTCTCAACTGATGATTTTGACGAGGAAGGCTTGCTTGTGGACACTCCTATGCTCCATTTCATATATAGCTCTCCTCAGATTGATGACCAGTTGCCTGGAGATATGTTCCCTGAGTCCTCATTCCCTAAGAATCCCGAGGGTGATTATTTTGAAGGTACGTGCCTCCTCCCAAGTTAATTATAAGACTAGCCAATTTTGACTAATGCAGCTATAATGTGATGCCCCTGAGACTCATCCTGTTGAGCCGACTGTGAGACTAACTACACCAGTTGATACATCTACAGCGGTTACACCCCCACTACCCCCAGTGACTCAAGAGGGTATGAATTAAGTAACTGAGAATATTATTTCTTCTTCAAAGCATTTTTTTTGATGGATTTTTTTTTGTAGGGGTTTCTTCTCAGCTCCATGTCCTTGTGAAGGAGTCTCTATCAGATAACGATCCTGAGAAGATCGTTCTCTTCATAGAACTTCGCTCCTTCTTCTCCTTTGTGAATGCTATGATTGGCAAGCTCTTCCATGGTGGACTCTTCCTTCGCCAATTCAAGCCTTTCCTTGATCCCAAAATCAATTCGATAAGGGAAGCAGGATATCCAGATTTGGCAAAGGCTATAGTTGACGACCTTGATTGCCTAGAGCATGAGCTTCAGATGTTTCGTGAGCTTCGAGATGCAGGCGCCTCCTCATTTATTGCTGCCGAGCTGGATACCCGCTTACAGTCATCGCGCGAGACTCGGATTCTTGCTGAGCTCGAGATTCAGATGCAGCGGGACCGAGTAGATCGAGTTGAGACCAGCCTTGCTGCTAGATCATCTTCGCTTGCCGAGCTCGACCTTTCTATTACCTCTTGTGCGACCGAGATAGACCAGCTCAGAAGAGCACTCCGTGAAAAAGAGGAGACGTTGGATATTCTTCAGATGACGAAAGCACAGGATCAGCAAACCCACACTGCCTTATCTGATGAGTTGAAATCCTTGAAGCAGAAGCTAGTCGAGACAGAGGAGATTGCTGCAAGGACTTCAGCCACCACCGAGGAGTCCATCAGAGCTGAACTTAGGCAAGCTTATGATGAGAAGTTGTCTAAGATCAGCCAGCAGATTTTTGGTCATGGGCTTGATGTATGATTTTGTTTGCTGAGTACTTTGACTTTTGATTCCTTTAGTGAAACTGGTTTTCATCTTTATCTTTTTTATGATTCGTCATTCCGTTTGAAATGATTGACCATAATACTCATAGGATTTTTGGCAAAACCTCAGCCATCAACGGGTTTGATGAGCCTTTACCGACTACCGTTTGAGTCGGGCTGGCATGCGAATTGTTTAAATCCGTTCGCATGTAACGTTGCGCTCAGAGATTGAATTCTTTGAGGCTTTGTGCTATGATGTCGAATACATAGACTTCGCCATTGTTACGGGAATAGGCTACCCGGCGACACGTGTTAGGTGTTGGCTTTAGGATTTTTGGCTAACCCCCAGCCTTCAACAGATTTGATTAGCCTTTACCGAATACCGTTTGAGTCAGGCTAGCATGCGGATTGTCTAAATCCGTTCCGCACATGACGTTAAGCTAATAGAGTTAACCCTTTTAGTGCTACGATATTGAATACGTAGACTTCGTCTTTCTCCTGTGAAAAGACTAAACAGCAACGTGTATGAGACGTTGACTTAGGATTTTTGGCAAATCCTCAGCCTTTAACGGATTTGACGTGTTCTTATTGATTACCGTTTGAATCGGGCTTACATGCGGATTGTTTAGGTCCGTTCCACATGTGACGTTGTGCTAAAGGAATGAACTCCCTTAGACTTGTTGCTATGACTTTGAATGCATAGACTTTGCCATTGTCATGGGAATAGGCTACCCAGCAACGTGTATTACATGCTGACTTATCTCTACTTAGGTTTCGGGATAAAATACCCCAGAATCGAATTCTGGTCTCTTTTTACGGGAAAAAGACTAAACCGGCGACGCGTGTTAGGCGCCGGCATATCCCTGCTTAGGATTCAGAATGAAATTCCCCATGCGTATGAGGCATGGATTTTGGCGTTATTAATAACAACCTGCCACAATGTTAAATATGCGGACGGGTGTTCTTTTTAACGGTTAAGAACTAACCGGCAGCGCGAGTTAAGCGCAGACTTATCCTTACTTAGGTTTCAGTATAAAATACCCCAGAATCAAACTCTGGTGTCTTCTTCTTCGGAGAAAGACTAAACCGGCAGCGCGTGTTAGGCGCAGACTTATCCCTGCTTAGGATTCGGGATAAACTTCCTAGGATGAATCCTAAATTGATAAATTTTTGGAAAAAGGATCGATGTGGGAAGGAAGAATTTTATATTCTATTCCCCAAACAAGGAAGGAAGAATTTTATATTCTATTCCTTGATTCTGGAAATAAAGAATTTTATATTCTATTTCCAGTGCAAGAAAGAAACTAGAAGTGGGATCTTCACTCCGAGAATCTGGAAGACCTAGATAAACTTACCTTTTATAGGATTGGTTATCTGATCGAAAGATGAGTTCTTCGTTTATCGATGTGAAATTTCAACTTCAGTTATAACCATGAGAAGGTTTAACCAAAGAGAAAAGAAAGGGAGTTCTTTCGTTTATCGAAAGGGGACTCCGAACTGAAAGTGGACCTCTTGTTCATGGAAAGAGTCAAGAGGCCCAGAAGAACATTTTTTGGTAGACTCACTGTCAATTGGAATTGATCAGTGAGGGATTTTGATGGTGAAAATGAATTTGGGTTATCCTCTAGAATATTAAGTGTAATATTCTTCAAGGAACTTCCCGATAAATGAGTTATCCTGAATGTACTAGGGATAATACTTTTTGAAAAACTTCCTATTTATTGGCATTAATTGCCTGACACCCTCTAGAGAAATTAAGCGATAAGCGCCGTTTGAATAGACTGTGTCTATTACAAACGGTCCTTCCCACTTGGGTTCGAATTTACCTTTCTTCTTGGAGTTGAGGATTATTGGTCGGCGAGCAGCGAGGACCAGATCTCCTTCATTGAAGCTTCTTTGGCGGACTCTTTTGTCAAAAGCCCTAGATATTCTGGCCTGATAAAACTCGATGTGTTGTTGAGCTTCCAGGCGCTTTTCATACAATCTCTCGAGTTCTTCGAGACGTTTTTGATGCTGTTCTTCGGTCGTCATCTCCGTTGCGAGAGCGATCCGAAGGGACGGGATTTGAATCTCCAAAGGCAGCACAGCTTCACATCCGTATACCAACGAATACGGGGTGGCTCCCATAGGTGTGCGTACTGTGGTGCGATATGCCCAGAGTGCTTCGCCGAGTTTATCGTCCCAGTCTCGTTTATTAGTCTTCACGAGCTTTGACAGGATCTTAATGATCGTCTTGTTGAAAGCTTCAGCTAATCCATTCGCAGCGGGATAATAAGCCGTCGATGAAACATCTTGGATCTTGAATTTGTCACAGAACCTGACAAAGGCGTTGCTTATGAATTGCGGACCGTTGTCGTGAATGATCCGTCTCGGGACTCCGTGTCGGTATATGACATGATGCTTGATGAAGTTGATGATGTTGTTCGTCTTCACTTCTTTAAGCGGAATTGCTTCAGCCCACTTTGAAAAGTAGTCCGTGATGGCGAGAATAAACCGATCGCCTTTGACTAAAGGGGGAAAAATAGGACCGACAATGTCCATACCCCATGTCTCGAATGGCCAGGATGTGGTTGACGTGTGTAACCGCTCCGGTAGCTGGTGCATATAATTCGCATGCACTTGACAGGCATAACATTCTCGTGCGTATTCGATTGCGTCACGTACCATCGTTGGCCAAAAATATTCCATTCTTCTGATTCGATCATACAGCTTGGGACCAGGCTGATGCGCGCCGCACTCTCCTTCATGTGCTTCCTTGAGAACTTCTTTTGCTTCTTCGTTCGAAAGACATCGGAGGAGCAAATCATCATACCCTCGACAGTATAATGTACGGGTCTCGGCATTGTAAAAGAACCTTGGTGCTCTTCGGCGAATAGATTCTTTTTCTTTCACATCCTCCGGCAAAATGCCATATTGGACATAGTCAATGATGGGAAAACGCCAATCTCGGGACTCAGACCCGATTTGAGTTGAGTTCACCTCCTTGGCGTTTATGTTCTTGTCATCTTCCTCTTCGATGTCTATATCGTATATGGGTACGCAGAGTTGGTGTGATCTTACTGTAACTAGCAGTTCAGTTTCGGGCGGCTGCACGAGTGATACTGCTAGTGCTGCCAGTGCATCCGCATAAGCGTTCGTGAGATGATGGATGTATTTAATAAAGAATTCCTCGAAAGAATCTGCCATTTTGACGGCCTCTTGGTGGTACGGGATCAGGTCTTGGTTCCTGACTTCATACTCTCCACGGACTTGGTTGACAATCAATTGAGAATCCCCAAAAGCTTCGAGATATTCGACCCCCAGCTCCTTGGCGAAACTGAGTCCAATAAGGAGCGCGTTGTACTCGGCTACATTATTGGAGCACGGACCAGTCAATGAATAAGCCCGAGGCATTACATGCTTCCCCGGGGAAACTAAGACAACTCCAACCCCAGAGGAGACTTTAGGACATCCAGGGGTTACTGCCTTATTAACTGCTCTCGAAGCACCATCAAAGTATAATTACCATACTTGTTGATGTGATGTGGTGTTAACCTCGTGGGTTTCATCCGACAAGTCATCATATACTTCTGCAGTATCTGTTGTCGGGCTTGCCGCCAAAAGATCACAGATCGCTTGTCCTTTGACCGACTTCTGCTGTTTGAAGTGCAGATCATACTGAGACAAGAGAAGGGCCCATTTCGCTAACCGCCAATTCATCGAACCCGGTTGCGTCATAAAAACCCGTACTGGGTTAACGTTAGAGATAACGTAAATCGTTTGTCCGACCAAGTAATACCGCATCTTTTGTACTGCAAATACCAATGCGAGGCATTCTTTCTCGATCATCGGATATCGGGACTCAGCGCCTACCAAAGTCCGACTTAAATAATAAACTGCCTGTTCGTGACCATTATCATCGTCTTGTGCTAATAAAGCACTTATCGAATGGTTCATCGCCTTGATGTATATCAAGAACGGTTTACCTGATTTTGGTGCGACAAGAACAGGAGGATTCGTCAGATACGTATTGATATCTTCGAGTGCTTTTTGGCAGGTGTCATCCCAAATAAACGACACACCTTTCTTGTTTAGTTTAGAGAACGGCTGGCACTTCCCAGAGAGATTTGAAATGAACCGCCGGATGTAAGCTAAACGCCCTTGTAATCCTCTGAGTTCTCTTAGATTTCTCGGGGGCTGCAATTCATGTATCGCCTTCACCTTATCAGGGTCAATATGTATACCTTTAGTGGTGATGACGAATCCTAGGAATTTTCCGCTGGACATTCCAAGGAAGGATTTGGTGGGGTTCATCTTCAATTGATGACTCCGCATGAGATCGAACATCGTCTTTAAGTCCTTGGTGTGATCTCCTTTGTTGCGGCTTTTTACAACCAAATCATCAACATAGCACTCGACCGTTTTCCTGAGGTGCTTCTGAAAAATCTTCGTCATCGCTCGTTGGTATGTGGCGCCTGCATTCTTTAGACCGAAAGGTATCACTGTGTAGCAGATGACACCGAGGGGCGTTCTGAACGCTGTATGCTTCTTATCATCTGGGTGCATCTTGATTTGGTTATACCTTGAAAAACCATCCATAAAGGACATTCTCTCGAATCCGCACGTATTATCAATGATGACGTCCGTGATTGGGAGAGGAAAGTCGTCTTTCGGACATGCTGCATTCAGGTCCCTGAAGTCAATGCATATCCTGATCTTGCCATTCTTCTTCATGACTGGGACAATGTTGGTCAGCCAGTCTGGATGCTGCTCCTCTCGGATAAACCCTGAGTCGATCAATTTCTTGACCTCTGCCTCGATGGCTTCCATAATCTGCGGACGAAACCGTCTCTGTTGTTGTTTGACTGGTTTGGCATCCGACTTGATATCGAGGCGATGCATCGCCACATTGGGGTCAAGCCCTGGCATGTCTTCGTAATTCCAAGCGAAGACGTCGATGTATTCCCTGATGAGGGCAATTAATTCCTCCCTCTCATCTGGAGGAAGACTATCACTGATGAATATGGGATTTGGGTTGGCTTCATCGCCCATATTAATTTGGACTATCTTGTCCTCTGTGGGGGGTTCCCTCTGTTCAAACCTATCTCCATACTGTAGGTTCAGATGATGGACCCATGGGTCTTCACACGTTGGCATTTGCTCATCGTCTTCCATCGTAGATGGATCAGCTGAAGTCATGTTGGACATTAAGGTCTTGAATATTTCCCCCAAACTTGTGTCGGAGTCCCATCCCAAGGAATCTGCTGAGTACCCATCCTTAGCTTTGTTAGCAATTTAATCGATAATTTGCCAACCACATTCATCATCAGACGAGGAAACGTAGCCTAAGCCTCTTTTGTGACGATAATAATCATCTGGTTTCCCTTTTGGTACATACGCCGCTTTGACTGGGATATGAGAACCTCGATCGAAGTACAAACCTTCTCCGAGTGTGAAATCATATCCCTGTCTTTTCATGAGCTTGCGCACTTCCGGACTATACTTAGATAAATGCAGACCAGATTTGTCATCATCTTCATCTTCTCTTAGGAAATGATCTGGCAACGGAAAATTCTCTCCTTTACCATAAATCACTTCTTTTTGTCCCCCTATTTTGGCAGGAACAATCCGGGTTGTTCCGAAAGAATGCTGGAGGCGTTTCTTCGTTACATAAGATGATCGGAGCGGCATACATAAATCAGGATTATCGTCTAATCCTTTTATCGCATCATCAAGAGACAAGGAGTACTCTAAATCAGCTTTTATTTCAATATCGGCAAGTTGCCAGTTACAACCGCCATCTGACGATTGTTCATCGTCAATATTGATTACAAAGGGTACAATGTCATTTAAAACAAAACCACCATTGTAATCGAATCCGGCTTCGGAATCAGCTTCTTCTCCGCTGTCCGTGCCCTGGACCGATGGTTCCGTATCGGATTCGTTACCATAAAGGAGAGAATCGGTGAAGTAATTCTCAAACCCTTTAAATGGTTTCTTATCCGCGACCACCGTCCTGACTCTACCATCTGTGTTGACATATTTCAGACACTGATGGAGAGTAGAGGGAAGTATAACGTTACTATGGATCCAAGGCCGACCCAGTAGTAAGTTATATGATGTCTCAGCATCAATCACGTAACACGTGACCTCCGTCTTCAAATCACCCATTTGGCACTTTATCCGGATCTTTCCCAAAGGCCTTGACCCACTGGTGTTGAATCCGTAAATGACCGTGCCTGTAGACGCCAATTTGCTGACGGGAGTGCCAAGGCTATGCATTAGGCGAAGTGGCATAATACTCACAGCGGAACCCGGATCTACTTGGATTCGGTTGACTTCGCTGGAGCCAATGTACCCATGAAGTATAGGGGCCGATCATGGTTCGAATTCTTCGTCTGCATATCCTCTTTTGTAAAGGTGATGCAGGGAATGTTCTTAGCCGCTACATTGCACTGTTGAGCTAACAGTTCTAGTTCTTCAGGTGCCGGCTTAATCCGAGTGAGGAACACTTCTGAATCGGCCAAGGCCTCTTGCAAGGCTTCTCTAGTCTCCTTAGACAACCGCAGCAACTCATATAGCGTTATCCGTGTCGGAATATTGGCTAATTGAGCCATGATATCGAAAACCCGTGGAGTTTTCGAGCTCTCCGGTTTATCTCTTCCAATCGAACGATTGAAACGAGACTGCTTCGGATTTTGCACCTCTTGGGATCCCTTTTCCTTCTGCTGATCCGTCGGCTGTCGTCGAGCCTCTTCAGCCGGTTTAGGAGCTGTTATCACCCCTAATTTTGTGAGAGTTTTGGCTGGTCCACGTTTAGTCACCCCTAGCTCAGCTACTTGATCATTATGTGACGGATAGTTGAAGTGGTACTCGTTTCCACTCCAGGTCGCAAAGACTTCTTGTTCTTCTTCGGAGAACGGGAAAGCTAGGATTCTTTCATCATCTTCTCCGGGGATAGCAGAGACTCCACAGCAAGACTTCCCTTTCCCTTTTGATTTCTTCTTGGATGACGATCCGACCCATTGTTCATCTTCAATCAGGTCGGGATGAACCCAGAGAATTTTGCCGTTTGGGGCTGTGTGTGGTACAAGTCCCTTTTGGCGTTGTCCGTGCGGGTCATCATTCACCGTCTTCATCCCGACTTTGGTGACGCGTTTTGGCTCGAACCATGTCGTGGGCACCGATCCAAAGCTGATCGACACTGCTTTTGCTCCCACATTCTTTGCAGACTTCGGGGTTATGACTCCTACATCAATCAACGCCTGGATCTTGTCCTTGAGGTGGTAACAAGACTTCGTAGGGTGGTGGACCGCTCTATGGTACGCGCAGTACTTCGGGTCCGTCACTTTGCTGGCCCCTTCATGATCTACGATTGCCGGCAGTTGGATTTTGTTGTTCTCCAATAAGTACTTGAAGATACCGGGAACTTCATCATCCTTGAAGGAGTACACTTTAGGAAACCTCGGCTCCGAAGACTTCTGCTTCTGAGGCCGTTGTTGCCATTGCGACTGCGACTGTTGTGGCGCTCGTTGCTGCTGCTGTTGTTGTTGCTGAGGTTGCAATTGAAAAGTTTGGTTAGCATCAACGGCATTAGCATGAGCTTTACCTTTTCCCTTCGGGTTGAAGTTCTGTGCTGGAGCATTCGCCGCTTGTTGGCCTCTCTCCGCCTTCTTCCTCCTGAGGAATCACTCGGCTTGTTCCCCTCGGACCTTCAGATCCTTCCATATCTTGGACGGTGCTGTGCCCATTGCCTCCAACACGTCCAGCGAAAGGTTGTTATGGCAGGTCTGGAGGATGAATTCCTCAGTGATCGGGTCCCGGCAATTCATCGCTTTGTCCCGGAACCTTTTGACGAAGGCATCGACTAACTCCCCATCCTTCTGCTTCTCATCGAGCAACGATCCGATAGAGATCTCGGTGTCGTCGTCGAAGAAATTTGTGAGGAACTTAGTCTCTATGTCGTCCCAGCTGTTTATGTTACCTGGCTTGAGGCGGCGATACCAATCGAAGGCGGCTCCGCGAAGAGTGCCAACGAATGATCGCACCATCAGAGGCTCATTGCCGGAGATTACCCCCAGGTGTGATTTAAAATAAATCACATGCTAAGTGGGTGAACCCATTCCATTAAACGGCGTGAAGTTAATTAAACTGAACTTCACCGGATATGGGATCGATTCCCACTCTCTTGGGTATGGACAAGGAATGCCAGTCTTCTTTATCTCTTGAGCGGAAATCAACGTATTGATTTTGCTCTAGAGATTTTTGATTTTCAGACTTTCACCCGAGTTTTCATCAGTACGATTCGGAGGTGGAAGCGTGGTGTTGTGACTAGCATCTTCATTGCCACCCTCTGTATTTACT
>BQKN01066442.1:161584-172818 GCA_022839385.1 Asparagus kiusianus
TTTCTACATCAGCTATGTAGTTCACCTCTAGAGCACTCATGCGGACGCTTTGGCATCCCTTGCAGCCACACTTGCCTTAGCACCCAAATCAACTAGGTGCATCACCATGGCTAACCATCAATTATACACCCCAGAGCAAATTCCTGAAGCAAATAAAGTGCATGTCATACCAACCCACTTTGAAGATAATGATTGGTGGCTCCTAATCATCGACTATATCTTGCATGAGATATTACCAGATAGTCCAAAGCAAGTAGTCTTTATTCAAAGAAGGGTTCCATACTTTTTATATAATTTTTCTATGTAGACGTTATACCAACGGTCTTTCGACAATATGTTGTTCCGATGCTTATCACCAAGTTAAGCTCAAGAAGCATTAAAGCAAGACCATGATGGTGTATATGGAGCTCATCAACTAGGTCCTAAACTTTAGGACCAACTTCGTTGTCTAGGTTACTACTGGTCGATAATGATAGCAGATGCCATAGCATATGCTAAACAATTTCATGCGTGTCAAGTCTATGCTAATTTCCTACATCAATCTTCGAAGAAACTATATCTGACTGTTACCTCAAGGCCATTCAAAGCATAGGGCATGGACATCATTGGTCAGCCCACCATCTGCTAAAGATGATTGAATCGTCCTATTACAGATTACTTCTCCAAATAGGCTGAAGTTGTTCTTCTCAGAAAAATTAAGACATCTCAAGTGATCAAATTCTTAAGAGATCACGTGATCTTCTGATTCAACACTCCTAGACGAATCATTCACCACAACGGTCTCCCTAATTAATTAGTCGAATGTTCTTCAAATTCTATAACAAGTTTAAAATTTAAGATGTGGCTTTCATGCCATACAACCCAGCAGCTAATAGTCAAGTTGAAGCTTTTAACAAAACCATCATTAAGCTTCTGAAGAAGTTCATCTCCTCCAACAAATGAGATTAGGATGAGAAACTTAGAGAATGTTTATCGGCCTATCAAACAACTGCCGCACTCCTACAAGCTCAACGCCATTTTCCTTACTCTACGGATGTGATGCCGTGATCCCTCTTGAAATTTAGATACCGTTATTGAGAATTGCTATTACGGAGAAGATAACAACTAAAGAACATCATCAAAGCACCTCCAAGAACTAGAACTGCTAGATGAGCTGAGACCTCAAACTCAGCAAATAATCAAGATCTACCAGTCCTAGATTTTGAGAGCCTTCAACAGGAGAATCAAAGAACGATCCTTCGATGGAGGCTACATAATCTTAGCCATTCGTCAACCCATGGTCATGACGTATAAGACAAAAGGGAACATCCAACCCGAATGGGAAGGTCCGTTTGTTGTAGAGAAAATCTACTCAAATGGAGCATATCGTCGAATTGACCAAAATGGTAATAGGCTCATGCTGCCAATCAATAAGAATTTTCCCAAGAAATATTATCATTGATTTCTGCCAAAATTATCTCCCCATAGAGATCCTGGCCACGTTAAGTTTCCACCTTTGACCAGAGATGTTGATTTTTTGATCTAAAATCTAATCTCCAATGAGTCATCAAGTTAACACCACATCTTTTCTTGACTCCAAAAATCCTTAAACCATCATGTTAACATTACACCTTTGAAGGGTTTCTCATTCCAAATGATCTAACTGGTTAATTACACCTTTGTCAAACCATTCGTCAACAAGTTAAAATTACACCTTTGTCAACCTATATTAGCAAATTTGACAGATTAAAACTACACCTCTTTCAATTTGTTCTCATCAAAAATTGATTAGTAAACATTACACTTTCATCGATTTTCTACCACTAAGTTAGCACTACACTTCCAAATGGTAGTCGTCTCTTGAACTCCTTTGAACCAAACAATTAACATTACACTTTTGTCGATCATTCTATTTGACTAGTTAACATTACACCTCTGTCAAATATCTCTATATTGTCATGTTAACATTACACCTCTGAACAATGTCAGCTTGATCAAACTCTTATGCTAACATTACACCTCTATAGGTTTGATCCCAACATCACTCTCCCCAGCAAAGATGTTATTATAATGTATTAACATTAGACCTCTATCATACACACATCCAAGGAGACAAAATTTCTTTTATTATCAATTGAGCTAAAATAGTTATAAAAAGGTTCTTACAGGAAAAACGGACAAAAAATATGTATTTGTGCAATACACTCTGTCATTCTGAAATCCTTAACCTCATGAGCACTCTTCTGGGCCTTCTCCTTCAAGATTTTGAGATCGACAAGAGCAGTCTGAGATCTAATGACTAAGAGCTTTTTCATTTCATCCTGAAGCTCTGCAACCAGAGAATCCTGCTCTTGTTGGGTCCTTTTGTTTTGGTGATGATTTACCAACAATTTATAACTAATATTATTTGTCTAGTGTTTATGTTTTTGTATTTATTCTAGGAAAACAATATATTGGAGGATGGATGGAAACGAGCATTCACGATCATATCCAATGGAGGTTGGTGGAATATCAATATGAAGCTATGTGACGCCCCTGAGTTCACACAAGGCTGCAGTCTAAGGTGAAACCAAGAATGTCAAACCTGCCATGCACCACACCGTGCAACAACATGTTTCACCATCATAATTAACATCTATCTAGTAGAGTCAATAACAGGTGTAGGTACAAAAGCAAGTAAAAGATAATACACTAAGGACTGATGAAATAATAATGATCAATTAGATGTCTCATCATCCAACAAATGAAAAATACATAGTCAATGTCTGAATAAATAAACTGGAGTACTCAACAAGTCTCAAATACAAGTATCTGACAGAAAGGAAAATAAGGCACACATCCTTTACAACTTCTAGAACAAAACTCTCAACAGTCTAACACAATCTATAGTGGAGCTCCAACATAAGTATAACTAAACGGCTGAACACTAAGGTGTGTCGCCATCAACCGCGACTCTCCGGGCTCCTGGCTCGTTACCTGAAAGGAGGAGGAACAACGAGCGTCAAAGCGCTAGCGAGTAACATCACAACCAACCCCAAGGGAACAAGGCTCGTTGTATATGAAAATACAGTTAACATTTAATAGATATAAAATCATTGATCTTTCTAAAGAGAGTTTTAATATTTAGAAATTTACAACACGAGAATAGGTACGTCGAGCGAAATAATCCAAACAAGGAAACCCTCATGTATATACCTTGTATCTCAAATTGTAAACCCCTAACCACCAAACCCGAGGTTCTAGTACAGGAACAAAAATAAAAGAAATACAACCAAACACAGAACGTAAGTGCAGTGCTATGCCATAGCCTACATGAATATCATGTTATAGCTTACATGAGTGTCATATCAAAATCCACATAAGTATCATGTCATGGGCTTCCGTGAGGAAGTTATGTGCAGGGAACTGTGTCTGATGTGGGAATCATGTACTATGGTTTCCAAATTCATGGAAACAAGTGGCAGATGTCCAACACGAGGACTGAAGTGGATTATAGTCCAACACGAGGACTTCAATGGATTATAGTCCAACACGAGGACTGTTAAATAGAGAAAATACAGCCAAGATAAATAGTGAAATCTACATAAATCAACTCACACTCAAAACAGTGAGTATATCCCTAATTGGTACCTCCAGATTATCTGTCATGAATGTATACGTAATAAGGCCAAAAACCAGAGTCAAATAACAGGCCAAAACTTCAAACATGAACAGAACAGACAGAACAGGGAATAAATCAGCAGACTGTGCGGCGGTCGATCGCACCGGTCGACCGTGTTTTGAGACGAGTTGGGTGGTCGACCGCTGCGGCATCTCGGTCGACAGCCAGAGTGCCGCGGTCGACCGCTGCGGCAACTCGGTCGACTGCAAGAGCGTCATGGTCGACCGGGTCGGTCGACCGCCAACGATCTCTGCCTCTACAGAGAGTTCAGCGTTCGACCACACCGGTCGACCGCCAAGCAGACAGAAACCCAATCTGGGTTTCTGTCAACGCAAAACCTGAAACAAAATTTTAAAAATTTGTACGATAACAAGTGTTCTAATGTCTCTAGAAGAAAAACAACTAATCTCAAGCATGAAATCCACATTCCTAATATTTCAAAATACATGAGAAACAAAATAAAACGTTTTAATGATAGTAAAACATGATTAAACTCTTGTTTAAGAAATCTCAGATCTAGATCTTCATTAGACAAAACATTGGTGAACTTTTATAAACTAAAATCTTGATTCTTGCAATCCATATTGTAAAGAACTCATTTTTATACCAAAATACCTTTTTTGCTCATCAAAAACTCATGAAAAATCAAAATAAAACCATAGAAAATAGGGGTGAGGGATTGGGCGAGATGATACTCGCCTCAGGTGCTGTCTAATCTCCTGTAGATGATCTCCTTCCACCTGAACTGCGAAAATCCCACTGTAGATCCTTCGAACTTCCCAAAATCACCAGATCCAACTAGGGTTTTGAGAGGGGAGAGAAAGGGGGGCTAGAGTTTTGGATCTCAGGTTTGAGAGAGGCTCTCTCGGGCAGAATAGATAATATACCAACTCACAAACCCGACCCGAAACCCGTTTGAACCCGAACCTAAAAACTCTCTGATCGCTGTGCGGTCGACCGACGCGGTTGACCGCCACGGTCGACCGCAACGGTCGACCGCGCAGCCCAAAAATGCCTGCTGGGAGAAAAAATCATATGTTTGGCATATATCCCGATTCCTCTCACATATAATTACTTAATGGGTTCCCAAACACTGGTAAACATGTACATCATATATATATATGATTATTTATCACAAAATAAATATTTATTACTATTAATTCATATATTTCATTATAAAAAGATTTTGGGGTTTTACATTCTTCCCCCCTTAAAAGAATTTCGTCCTCAAAATTCGGAAATCATACGAATCTTGAAATATGAACTCCTAGATAACCTTATAGAGATATTTACACTTAACGATCTAAAATGATAATATTCTCGCTCAAATCCTAATCTAGTGGAACTAGTACATCGGGCGAAAAATCCAAACAAGGAACCCCCCATACATATACCATGTGTTCCAAAAGACTAAAAATTAAGCGAAAGTATCCTCATTCTAGCGTTAAATGCAAACATAACCAAAGATATACACATAAGTTAAGACATATAACACAATAAGAATTTATTTACCTGCTCAACCAAGTGTGGGTAGTCGCGACGTATGTCCTCTTCGCGCTCCCAAGAAATCTCCTCAATGCCTCCTCGGTTCCACTGAACTTTCACCAAGGGGATTACCTTGTTTCTAAGCCTCTTGTCCTCTCTGGCAAGAATACGAACCAGAATCTCAATAGTAGTCAAATCCTCCTGAAGCTCAATCTCTGGTGCATCCAATACTCGCTGCTGCTCCTCATCATGCAAGTGTTTCTTGAGCATAGAAACATGAAAT
This sequence comes from Asparagus kiusianus, assembly GCA_022839385.1. Classification (NCBI taxonomy): domain Eukaryota; kingdom Viridiplantae; phylum Streptophyta; class Magnoliopsida; order Asparagales; family Asparagaceae; genus Asparagus; species Asparagus kiusianus. The sequence goes on from BQKN01066442.1 coordinate 166,993, forward strand.
ACATTGTGTATACTAGACATCGATGCCGGAATATCTAGTCTGTATGACACAACTCCAATGTGCTCTAGAATCTGAAAAAGCCCAATATATCTCGGTGCAAGCTTCCCTCGCCTCCCTAATCGCTGCACGCCTTTCATAGGCGATACCTTAAGCATAACCAAATCTCCAATCTGAAACTCTAGGGGTCTCCGCCTCTTATCTGCATAGCTCTTCTGCCGACTCTGAACGGCTAGGATCCGCTCCCTGATCAAAGCTACCTTCTCAGTAGTCTGCCTCACTAGCTCTGACCCAAGCATCAAGCTGTCCTCCGGCTCGGCCCAACATATCGGTGACCTACAAGGTCTCCCGTACAATGCTTCATACGGGGCCATACCGATCGTCGCTTGATAACTATTGTTATAAGCGAACTCTACCAGTGGAACATGATCCTCCCAACTGCCTTGGAAGTCAATGACACAAGCCAGCAACATGTCCTCCAATACCTGATTCACCCTCTCTGTCTAGCCATCCATCTGGGGGTGGAATACACTGCTATAAGATAGCGTGCTGCCAAATGAGTCCTGGAAACTCCTCTAAAAATGTGAAGTGAAAACCGATCCTCGATCCGACACGATCGTGTCCGGTACTCCGTGAAGTCGAACTATCTCCCGAATGAAGATCCTCGCATAAGTCTCAGCTGTATAAGTGGTCCTCACCGGAATGAAATGTGCTAACTTTGTCAATCGGTCCACTATCACCCACACAGAATCATTCCCCTTCTTCGACTTCGGCAACCCCACAATAAAAGCCATAGAAATGTCTGCCCATTTCCACTCTGGAATGGGTAAAGGCTGAAGTGTCCCCGCCGGTCTCTGATGCTCTGCCTTCACCTGCTGACAGGTAAAACATCTAGCCACATAGTCTGCAATCTCTCTCCGCATACCACTCCACTAGAAATGCCTCTTCAGGTCTTTGTACATCTTGGTAGTCCTGGATGTACTGTGTACCGAGTACGGTGTGCCTCATCAAATAACTCCCTCTTCAGCTTTGCACTGGTTGGCATAACCAGTCTACCCTTCATTCGTAATCCTCCATCTGCTCCAATGGTCCAGTCCGCCTTAGGCTCTTTGGAAATCTCCCCCTTACGGGTTTGAATCCAAGAGTCCTCCAATTGTGCTCTGACAATCCTGTCACTCCAAGATGGCTGCACGGACATAGCTCCAAGGAATGCACTGGTACCACCAATCTTAGGTCTGAGGTCAAACTGGCTAAGAGTGATTAGATCCCGATGCAGCGAACACCTCAAAGCCGAAACCCGATGTCGGTGCTTCCTGCTTAAAGCATCTGCCACGACGTTCGCCTTCACCGGATGATACTGGATTGCGAACTCGTAGTCCTTAATAAACTTTATCCATCTCCTCTGTCTCTGGTTGAGTTCCTTCTGGGAAAAGAGGTACTTCAGACTGGTGGTCTGTGAACAACTCAAATTGCACTCCATATAGGTATTGCCTCCATGACTTCAGTGCAAACACCACCGCTGCTAACTCCAAGTCATGAGTGGGATAGTTCTGCTCATGCACCCTTAACTGCCGTGAGATATAGGCCACTACCCTCTGAGTCCGCATTAATACGCCTCCCAAGCCTGCCAATGATGCATCCGTATACACAACGAATGACCTGTCGCTGCTCGGAATAGTCAGAACCGGCGCTGTAGTCGACTTAACCTTCAAAATATCAAAGGTCTTCTGGCACTCCATGCTCCATATGAACTGTACACCCTTCTTCGTAAGGCGTGTGATCGGCATCGAAATCTTCGAGAAGTCCTGAATGAACTTCCTGTAGTAACCTGCCAAACCCAAAAAACTGCGAATCTCTGTCACCGTCTTCGGTGGCTCCCAATCAAGGGTTGCTGCAACCTTAGCCGGATCCACTGCTATACCCTCTCGACTGATAACATGGCCAAGGAATCTGACTTCTGAAAGCCAGAACTCATACTTGCTGAACTTAGCATACAACTGGTGATCCTGCAGAGTCTTCAAAGCTACTCGTAGATGCTCCTCGTGCTCTGCCTCTGATCTCGAGTAAATGAGTATATCATCAATGAAAACGATCACAAACTGATCTAAGAAGGGACGAAAAACCCGGTTCATCAAATCCATGAATACCACGGGTGCATTGGTCAACCCAAATGGCATGACCAAGAACTCAAAGGACCCATATCGAGTAAGAAATGCGGTCTTGGGAATATCCATCTCCCGAACCCGCAGCTGATGATAGCCAGAACGAAGATCAATCTTTGAGAAATACTGTGCTCCCTGCAACTAGTCAAACAAGTCATCAATCCTAGGTAGTGGGTACCTATTCCGGATAGTGACCTTGTTTAACTCTCTATAATCTATGCATAGCCTCATACTACCATCCTTCTTCTTCACGAAGAGGACCGGTGCGCCCCACGGAGAATGACTCCGGCGAATAAAACCCTGAGCTAGCAACTCATCCAACTAGGTCTGAAGCTCTCTCATCTCAGCTGGTGCCATGCGATAGGGTGCACGGGATATCGGGGCTGTGCCTGGCTGCAACTCAATACAGAACTCGACCTCTCTCATAGGAGGTAACCCAGGTATGTCCTGAAAGACATCCTGATAATCCAAGACAACTTTAGTCTCCAATAACTTAGCATCCTGATCTCGTCGCATCACCTCCTCGATGTATACCAGAAATGACTCTGCAAATCGGTTGCCCTGAGAGGTAGCTACAATCATCTCGGACCCATCGGACGCTCGCAACTTGACTGTCTTCGCAAAGCAGTCAATACTAATATGGTAGGAAGACAACCAATCCATACCAAGGATGACATCGAACTCGGACATATGCAACACTATCAAATCCACTATGAACTCTGACTCGTCTAGACTGACGGTACACCTCCTACAAATGCTCTCCAGAAGCGATACCTCCCCTAAAGGGGTGGAAACAGATAGAGGGGTATCTAGAGGCCGAGCTACGAGCTGGAGTCTAGTCATAAATGCATACGAGATGAAGGAATGCGAAGCTCCCGAATCGAAAAGAATACGGGCGGGAAGAGAGTTCACAAAGAACGTACCCTCCACTACGGCTCCGCTGGCTCCATGATCACGGGGAACTACTGCATATACCCTGTCCGTGGCTGAAGACTGCTTTGCTGATGGTGGTGAAGAATATAGGATAATCTGTCCCTGAGGAACATCCTGAACCGCCCGAATCTGCCCCTCAGTCCTCTGAGCTGCTGGCGGTGCCTCAAGCCTGTTCTGCTGGCCCTGACCTCTGCCCTGCTAGCACTGCTGCTGGTTCGGACCTTTGCCCTGCTGGGCTCCTGCTAGTGCACTATGGCACTCCGATACCTTATGCCCGACCTTGTGACAGTTAAAACAAGATCCTTGGAATTTACGATGCTGATGCGCTCTCTGATCCTGCTGGGGTCCCTTCTTATAAGAGCCCTGATGCTGCTGCTGATGTCCAGAAAAAGATCTATTGTTCTTGCCTTTGTCGCTGCTCTGTCCTCTCTTGGCCTTCCTTTCCTTATCCTTCTGGAACATAGTGGTCTCAATCTCCTGAGAAGTGGCAGCCTCAGCTACCTCCCTGACTGAATAAAATCTCATCGACACGAGGTACCGTCGGAGATTAGGGCGAAGCCCAGCTAAGAACATCTGAGCCTGACGCTCTCCCGTCTGCCACATGCCTGTGAAATGTAGCAACTCCATGAACCGACTCTCAAAATCAGCCACTGACATGTCCCCTGAGTCAATAGGGACAACTCGAGCTCCTTCCCAATCCGTGCTGCAGAAGAAATATACTGCCCATCAAAGAAGTATATGAAGTCCTCCCATGTGAGGGTCAGCCTCTGCTCTGGAGTAAACTAGAGTCAGTACCACCTCCCGGCATCTCCCTTTAGGCTGTAGGATGTCAGTCTCTGCTTCTGAACTGAATCTACACCGAGTATATCGAGGATATTGCTCACATCCTCCTTCTATTTATGGGCTGCAAGAGGGTCTGGTGACCCCTGGAACTCCGGTGCCCTCATCTTCTGGTACCTCTCCACCATACGGAGCCAAGTCTCCTGCTCTATGGCTCTATCTGGGACTGCTAGAGGAATGGCTGCAGGCGTGACCTCTGGGGGTCTCTCTCTGACAGGAACGGCAGGTATCCCCTGCTGCTGAGCTACCGGTGGTGGTGGTGGTGCTATATGAGTCGTCACCAACTCCTCAATAGCTGTCATACGGGCAATAAGAGGGGCCATAGGGTCAACCAAATACTGAGGAGCCTGTTGCGGCTCGGGTGGAGCCTGCTGAGGCTCAGACTGAGCTGGCTGCTGCTCTGATGGAGTCTGTTGTGACTCTGCCTGGCTAGCTCTCCTGGTACGAGGTCTACCACGTCCTGCCATCTCTCTCCCTGATGGCAAGAAAAATAAAAGTTCATGAGTCAAAATAGACCTTTATAAATAGCGTATCACAATACAATTTTTACGACATATAATATTTGTACAATTACTTTAAACTTATTCAAAAATACTTGTCATAATAAAAAAAAATTTCTCAAATTTTTAAGATATACGCATATATCGTCCTCACTCATACTAGGAAATCCTCGCGGACTCTATACATGAATCCTAAGAAACTCTATCCTAGCTCCACGACTCGACACAGGATGATCCTAAGGATACTGGAACTAGAGCTCTGATACCAACTGTGACGCCCCTGAGTTCACACAAGGCTGCTGTCCAAGGTGAAACCAAGAATGTCAAACCTGCCATGCACCACACCGTGCAACAACATGTTTCACCATCACAATTAACATCTATCTAGTAGAGTCAATAACAGGTGTAGGCACAAAAGCAAGTAAAAGATAATACACTAAGGACTGATGAAATAATAATGATCAATTAGATGTCTCATCATCCAACAAATGAAAAATACATAGTCAATGTCTGAATAAATAAACTGGAGTACTCAACAAGTCTCAAATATAAGTATCTGACAGAAAGGAAAATAAGGCACACAGCCTTTACAACTTCTAGAATAAAACTCTCAACTGTCTAACACAATCTATTGTGGAGCTCCAACATAAGTATAACTAAACGGCTGAACACTAAGGTGTGTCGCCATCAACCTGCGACTCTCCGGGCTCCTGGCTCGTTACTTGAAAGGGGGAGGGACAACGAGCGTCAAAGCGCTAGCGAGTAACATCACAACCAACCCCAAGGGAACAGGGCTCGTTGTATATGAAAATACAGTTAACATTTAATAGATATAAAATCATTGATCTTTCTAAAGAGGGTTTTAGTATTTAGAAATTTACAACACGAGAATAGGTACGTCGAGCGAAATAATCCAAACAAGGAAACCCTCATGTATATACCTTGTATCTTGAATTGTAAACCCTAACCACCAAACCCGAGGTTCTAGTACAGGAACAAAAATAAAAGAAACACAAGCAAACACAGAACGTAAGTGCAGTGCTATGCGATAGCCTACATGAATATCATGTTATAGCTTACATGAGTGTCATATCAAAATCCACATAAGTATCATGTCATAGGCTTCCGTGAGGAAGTTATGTGCAGGGAACTGTGTCTGATGTGGGAATCATATACTATCGTTTCCAAATTCACGGAAACAAGTGGCAGATGTCCAACATGAGGACTGAAGTGGATTATAGTCCAACACGAGGACTTCAATGGATTATAGTCCAACACGAGGACTGTAAAATAGAGAAAATACAGCCAAGATACATAGTGAAATCTACATAAATCAACTCACACTCAAAACAGTGAGTATATCCCTAATTGGTACCTCCAGATTATCTGTCATG
>BQKN01066442.1:202818-213254 GCA_022839385.1 Asparagus kiusianus
TGTACTTTATTTTAGTATTAATATTATTATTTAATTATTTTTGTAACTTTTTATTATTTATTATTTTTATTTTTATTTTTTGAAAAGAATTTAGCTTAAATTGTTCAACATGAGTTAATTTCAAGTTATCAGAATTTTGTTTTGACAATAAATTTCCTCAAAATTGTTCTTTTAGAACAAAAATGTTAAAATTTTGATAACTTGATTGGTGAAAGATACATGTTGATATGACAATTATAAGCTAAACCTTACAAATGTTAAAATGATTGGCATTTTTTTTTGAATTTTTGCACAGAACACCCCAAATTCAAGTTATATTTTTGCATAAACCCCCCTAATTTTTTTTTCAGATTTACATAAAACACCCCAATTTTTTTGGTTTTGCATAAAACACCCAAAAAAATTTTAGATTTTTGTACAAGTTATCCTCAATTGAGTTCCAAGTTCATTTTTTGTGTTTTTGCACAAAACCCCCTAAGAAATTTCGGATTTTGTATAAAAATCCCCCAAATTTTCGAATTTTGGACAAAATCTCCAATTTTACCCTTAGTTTGATCAATTTTTATCATAAATCACCACCAACTATGTTAATAATTCAAAACTATTCATGATTCATCCACTAGATCATTCATGTATGCCTTCAAAATTAAAATAAAAAAATGAAATTACAAGATCAAGAAGAGAGTATACCTTGGGGAGATGAGGAAGAAGCTGTAGAAATTGAAGAAAACTCCCTCCAAAATGCTCTTGATCTTGTGTAGGTGAATTAGGGTTTGAGAGGGGGGGATTAGGGTTTTAGAAAGGGGGAAATCGGGTTTGGGAACAAAGCAAATGAAGGGAACAGGGCTGGTCTCGGTTTTGAGGCAGATGGGTCGACGCATCGATGTCGGCATCGATGCTGAAGGCTTGGGCATTCTTAGGCCAGCATCGATGCTAGCATCGATGCTGTGATTGTGGGCCTGTAATTTTGGGCTGAACTTATTATATATTGTTAGTTTTTTTAAAAGCCTATGTTAGTTATTCAAAGTTTTTTTAAGAGAAAATATATATATATTTTTATATAAATTTATTATAATATATATATATTTATATATATAGATATATATATATATATTACAAATAATGTGGTTCATAGAGAACCAACACCTCCTCTTCTCCAAGTGTAAAAAATTCTAAAAATGGTTTTAGACGTTGACCATTTATTTTAAAAATGTTACCATTTTTAAGATTTTCTATCTTGACAGCCCCATGCGAAAAAAACTTGTTTGACAAAAAATAGACTTGTCCATCTTGATCTTAATTTTCCAGGAAAAAGATGTAATTTTGAATTGTACAATAAAACTTTCTGTCCTGGAGAGAAATTTTTTCGTAAAATTGATTTGTCATGAAAAATCTTGGTTTTTTCTTTGTAAATTTTTGAGTTCAAGTATGCATCATTTCAAATTTCTTCCAACTCATTTATTTGGAGCAATCTGTTCTTACCTGCCGAGTCTGAGTCAAAATTTAACTATTTTATTACCCACATTGCTCGATGCTCCAACTCCACTGGTAGGTGGCAAGCTTTCCCAAACACTAGTTTGTATGGTGGCATCCTAAAATTGGACTTGAAAGCTATTCTATATGCCCACAGAGCATCACATAATTTTAAAGACTAATCTTTTCTGTTATGATTAACTGTTTTTCTATGATTTGTTTGATCTACCTATTTGTGACCTCTACTTATCCACTGGTTTGGGGGTGATAAGGAGTTGATAATTTGTGTGTGATTGAATATTTCCTCATCAAAGCCTCAAAAGAACGGTAACAGAAATGTGTACTGTTGTCACTGATGATCGCTCGGGGTAATCCAAACCATGCAAAAATGTTCTCTTTCAAAAACTTGACAACGACCTTGTTGTCATTAGTTTTGCAAGCTACCGCCTCAACCCATTTTGACATGTATTCAACGGCTACTAGAATGTAAACATTTCCAAAGGAATTTGGAAATGGTCCCATAAAATTGATACCCTACAGATCAAAAAGTTTAACAGATAAGATAGGTTGTAAGGGCATCATATTTCTTTTAGTGACCTTCTCCAAAAGCTGACAGCAGTTACAAGTTTTGCAAAACTCATATGTATCCTTGAAAAGAGTAGGCCAGTATAGCCTAGATTGGAGAATTTTTTTAGCTGTTTTTCTTTGGCCAAAGTGGACCCCACATGCTTGCTCATGACAAAAGGAAAGAACACTCCTGGTTTTTTTAGTGGGAACACACCTCCTAAAGATCTGATCAGGATAGTATTTGAACAGATATGGATCATCCTAGTAAAAGTATTTTACTTGGGAGAGAAAACGGGACCTATCCTGTTTGGACCAATGAGAAGGGATCTGGTTCATGACTATATAGTTCACAATATCGGCGAACCATGGAACAGATTGGATTTCTAGGAGTTGTTCATCTGGAAAATGTTTGTTGATCGGGACGGTTGATGTTGGTGCATTTGGGAGTCGAGAGAGGTGATCTGCTACGGGGTTCACTGTTCCCCTTCTGTTAAGAATTTGGATGTCAAACTCTTAAAGTAAGAGAATCCATCTAATGAGCCGTGCTTTAGCATCCTTTTTGGTCAAAAGATACTTTAGTGCAGCATGATCTGTGAAAACTTTGGTTAAGGAACCGATAAGTTAGTACCTGAATTTTTCTAAGGTAAAGACTACAGCTAAAAACTCTTTTTCTGTGACAGAGTAATTTTGCTGGGCATCATTCAGAGTCCTACTGGCGTAGTAGATCACATGCGGCTTTCCATCAAACTATTGTCCTAAAACAGTACAAATCGCAGAATCAGATGCATCACACATCAGTTCGAAGGGTAAGGTTCAGTCTGGTGCATGAATGATAGGAGCTGTGGTTAGCTCCTTTTTCAGATATTCAAAAGTTTTGAGGCAGTCGGGAGAGAAGACAAATGATGTATCCTTGGCTAAGAGATTGGTCAAGGGTCTAGCAATTTTGCTGAAATCCTTGATGAAACGTTGATAAAAACCAGCATGACCATGAAACGATCTGACATCTTTGACTATTTTGGGAGGAGGGAGATTAGAAATGAGATTTACCTTAGCTTTGTCCACTTTGATTCCCCTATTGGAAACTACATATCCTAAGACAATGCCTTGTTTGACCATGAAATGACATTTCTCCCAATTGAGAGTCAGATTTTTCTCCCTACATCGTTCTAGGATAAGTTTAAGATGATGCAAACATTGGGAAAATGTGTCACCAAAAATGGAAAAGTTGTCCATGAAAATTTTGAGGAATCTCTCTACCATGATAGAAAAATACTGATCATGCAGCGTTGGAATGTGGCTAGTGCGTTACACAGGCCAAAAGACATGCGTCGGCATGCAAATGTTCCATACGGGCAAGTGAAGGTGGTTTTCTCCTGATCTTCGGGAGCGATAGGGATTTGATTGTAACCTGAATATCCATCCAGCAAACAATAGAACTCATGTCCTGCTAAACGCTCTAACATTTGGTCGATGAATGGAAGAGGGAAGTGATCTTTCCGAGTGGCTAAATTAAGTTTTTGGTAGTCAATGCAAACTCGCCATCCAGTTTGGATTTAAGTGGGAATCATCTCATTAGCCTCATTTTGGATCACAGCGATCCAAGATTTTTTTTAAACAACTTGGACCGGACTCACCCATGAACTATCAGAAATAGGATAAATGATCCCATAATCGAGACATTTCAGAATGTCTTTCCTAACAGCTTCTTTCATCACTGGGTTTAACCGATGTTAAGGATCTCTAGTAGGTTTGGCATCATCTATCAAATAGATTCGGTGTTGAATAATGGTTGGACTAATCCCTTTGATATCAGCCATGGTCCATCCAATGGCTTCCCTATTCTCTCTTAAAACATCTAAGAGAGCTTCCTTTTGACTGGTAGTTAAGTCAGAAGAAATGATGACCAGTAAAGACTCGTTCTCCCCTAAGTAAGCATACTCTAGATTTTCAGCTAGATGTTTGAGCTCTAACTTAGGGGGCTCCTCCACAGATGGGCGAAGCTGGACTCGGGGTTCTATCTCCAAAGGTTCTTGTTGCCAGCCAATAGTAGAAACATGATTGACCAGCAGATCTAACTCTAGTTCATCATCAGAAAACTCCTCAATCATTAAGTCAGATACACTTGAATCTGACTCACACTCTCCCTCTTGTTGCTCACTTGATATTCCCTGAATAAAATTCACTTTCACTGGTTGATCAGATGGATCACTAGGTTACCTTCCTAAGTTAAAAATATTGAGGTCAACAGTCATGTTCCCAGAAGATAGTTTCATTTGACTGGTTCTACAATTGATCAAAGAATTTGAGGTATCTAAGAACGGTCTTCCTAGAATGACGGTGATTTGACTTTTGAGATTGGAAACGGGCTGTGTTTCCAAGACAATAAAATCAACAGGGAAAATGAACTCTCCAACTTTGATTAGAACATCCTCTACCTCTCCTTTGGGAATTTTTACAAATCTATCAGCTAACTATAGAGTGCATCTTGTCGGTTTAAGTTCTCCTACACCTAGCTGTTGATAGACTGAATAAGGAAGGAGGTTGACGCTGGCTCCCAAGTCTAGAAGTGCCTTATCAATGTGAGTGTTACCTATGACGCATGGAATTGTGGGACAACCAGGGTCCTTGTATTTTAATGGCATGGGTTTTGAAAAAATTTCACTGAGGTTGGCAGCTAAGAAGACTTTCTTGGGGGCATTGGTGGTTCTTTTCTTAGTGCATAAGTCCTTCAAGAAATTTGCATAAGAAGGGATTTGTTCAATTGCATCTAGGAGAGAGATGTTGATCTTGACCTGTTTAAACGTTTCTAGGATTTTCGCAACCTGCGGGGAGTTTTTCCTAGGTTTGAGTCTATCTAGAAAGGGAGCAACGGGCCTATACCTATCTAGATCAGGCTTAATCTCATGTTTAGTGTTTTGGTCATCAGAAAGAATTGCTTCATCGGAAGGAGTGTGTTGGATGGGAGAAGGGGTTTGATCTGGTGGCGTTCTAACCTGATTGTCTATTTGTTTCCCTGATCTTAGTTTGTGAACTGCATTCACATGACTAGTTGCCCAAGTTGGGTTTCTAACCAGGCTATGGCTTAAGTGTTCGAGTTGAGCACTTGGCCGGTTGTTTGCATGAAGGAATTTAGAGTGGTGGATGACTGGGTCAACATGTTGGTAGTTTGTATAGAAGCTTTGATCATAGCTTCTAAACCCTTTTCTAAGACACTTAAACGTTTGTCATGATCAGAATTTGGAGGATTTGTAGGCTGGTGAGGATGAGGATGTTGGGTTGGAAAAACTTGGTTAGCTTGTTGGAAATTATTTAGTGCATTGAATGGAAGTGTATTTCCCCTAGGGAATTATTGGTTCGACGTGGGAATGAAAGTTTGATTTCCAGGAGAATTTTCTTGGTTCCAAGCAAAGTTAGGATGATTTCTCCAACTTAGATTGTAGGTTGGAGAAAATGGATCATTTCTAGGTTGCTGGAATGCAGTGTTCATCTGTTCTAATGCATGGTTGTTTCCTAGGTGAGGGCATTCCTCTGAAACGTGGGAAGAAGACTGACAGTTATGACATCCCAAGGCAGAAACATGATTGATTTGAGCTGGAGCTCATTCCTTAACTTCTAAGTCTTCTAACTTCCGCAGAATTATTGCCATCTTTGCTTCAGAAGTAATGTTTGACTCTAAGGAAAAACCACTAGACTTAGATTGGGGAACTGATGAAACCCTGTCATCACAGTGTTCCCACTACATTGTTTTCTCGGATAGACTTTCTAGGAATTCCCAAGCTTCATCTGCGTTTTTCCTCATAAAATCTCCCTGACACATCGATTCTAAAGATGTTTTTGAAGAATAGTCTAATCCTTCATATATGACTTGGCACAATCGTCATTTCTCAAGACCATGATAAGAACATTAGATTAAAAGATCTTTGAATCGGTCAAAATATTTTCAGAATGGCTCTCTTGGGATAATTTTTAAGTTCTGAATGTTGTTCCTTAGCTTTACCGTTTTATGGATAGGGAAAAATTTCTTAAGAAAAACGGTGACAAATTCATTCAAAGTCGAGATGGAATTTGTAGGTAAGTTATACAGTCATTTTTTAGCTTTATCCTTAAGAGCAAATGGAATAAATCTAAGCTTAATCACATCTTCGGTTAATTCTCTCATTTTAATCATAATACACACTTCCTCAAATTTCGAAATAAAAATATATGCATCTTTTGTTTTATTTCCAAGGAATTTGGGTAGCATGTTTATGTAATGCGGTCTAAGCTTAAAATTTACTCCATTTACTTCGGGGAGCCTTATGCAAGATGGAATTGCATTTATGGTGGGGTAACACATATCCTGGAGAATGGGTTGATTTGCTATTTCTTAGATTGGTTCAACACAGATTAAACGATGAGAATTATCCCTAACCTAAGTTTGCATACACCAAAACAAATTTTTTTTAAGGAAAGAAAGAAAATTAGGTTTTTTTATGAGAAGAAAAAGATAAAGAAAAATCCTAACTAAAACAAATCTAATCAATCACTTTTCAATCACTCTAATTCTAAGGTTTAGCCTAACTCAACTAGACCAGCTCCTAACCAAAAACTCCTACAGTTAAAATATTAAAGTTTTACCCAGGTAGTTAGTCAGGTAAGGATAGTACTAGAGGGTGATCAGAGATCAATTAAGTACTTCGTTCCTTGCGAAGCGCTTTACGTAACCCCTAAACCTTGCCTTAGACACCAACTAATCTGAGAAAACTTAAACCGGTTCACTTAAGGATTTCTTGTTCCTTATTGAGCTCGAGTCCTTAGGGGCCAACGTCTAATGAGTTTTAGGATGCTTGGGTTTGTGAAATAAGGAATTAGTGATTTGTGGGCTAAGGAAAGGGTGATGAAATCCCTTACCTTATCTTGATTATGGGGTTTTGCCCTTAAGAATGTTTTAAGTATTTGTCAAATCAAGTGCTACAATCACTTTGGTGAATTCCTACTAACTATATGAAATGCAACCCTAGAAATTAAAAGCGACTAAAAAGGATGGGAAAAAAATCTTTTTTTAATTATGATCAACAACAATCAAATGTGAGAAGAGAGCTCTTGTTTGAATTTATTATATTGTTAGTTAATGTCCAAGTGAAAGGTGAATTTTATTATGGTCAACAAAAATAAAATCTTTTTTTAATCCTAGTTGTCTCTAATTATGAAGCTAACTAAAAAGGGTGGAATTAAAAACTAGAAAGAAGAGTTACCTAAAAGCAATTCTCCAAGTTCTTGATCTTCAATCGAAGATGTTTAAGCTCCAAGCGGTTCCTTAACAAGAAAACACATAAGTTAAAGAACCAAAATAATAAAATCCTATTTTAGCACCTTCCCCGGCAACGGCGCCAAAAACATGATACGGCATAATTATGTACCAAAATTCTAAGTGCACAATTGATCAAGTTATAGTATAAAAATACCGATCCCACGATAAAAGTAATTTTAAGAGATTGTTAGAATTAGTTCTTATGTTTTTATGCGTGAAAAAAATAGGATTAAAGAATAAATATGATTGTGATGAGTGATTGTTGTAAATATATGCAAGAGACAATAAATTGAATTTTAGAGGAGAGAAGAAAGAATCAAAGAATAAATGAAATCACCAGGCAAGAAAGAAGAATGAATAAAATCAAGAATAAAAAATAAATTCAAGAAAGTCAATATGGAGGATTCAATTAAAGATATGACAAATCTAGAATTTAATCCACTAGCTACTCAATTACAAAATACAAACTATTCTCTTTTTATCATATTTCAACTTAGATTTCTTAAGCATAGACTATCAAACTATTTCAGGAAAGTATAACCTATTAAATTATCATCTAAGTCAAAATTACTATTTATGATAAGATCAACAACAAGATAGTAATCCTAGAATTCATAAGCATAACCTAACAAACCATTTAAGATAAGTATAGATTATCAAATTCTTCTTCTACCAATTAGTTTTCTAGTTAATTATCTAAACATGAATATTTTAAGTGAAAGATAATAATTCATACAATATAAAGAAAATTAGACTAGTTTCATACAATTATAAGATTCCTACAATAATTAATTTCACATCTTAAGAAATAAAAGCAAGAAGAAAAATAACTAATTACAAAAAGAAAAAGAAAAGAAAAATCTAAACTATGAACAAGAAATAAATCTAACTACAAAGAATTAAAATCTAAACTACAAAATAAATTATAAAAATTAAATGCAAGAAAATAAATCTACTCTACAAATTAAAGTGCAAAAAAAAGACAAGAAAATAAATCTACACTTAAGCTTGAATGTAAATCTAACTAATAAGCAATAATAAAGAAATTACTAAAAAGAAATAAAAGAGAAAAATAAAAGAAATGCAAACCTTCAAATTGGTCTTCATCTCCATCCTCATCATTCAACAAAGAGGAGAAAAGAAATATTTAAAGTGGAGAAAAATTCTTTTATTAATTATAACAAAAATTACAAATTTAGAAGGTCTTCTCAATTAAGAGTAACCCTCCTCTCCAAATGGAGTTACAAAATTTTTCACACCTTTAACCCCTCACTCTCTACCCCTATTTATAGTAAACATCAGTGAATGAGAGCCATTGGATTGAAATCTTATCCAAAAATAACAAATTTTAGCCCTTAATTCGTAACAAACTATACGTCAGTATCGATACCAGCATCGATACGGGTATCGATGCTGGCATCAATACGGGTATCGATGCGGCATCGCTACCCAGTCCTCTCTTGTTGCTGTCCGGGCTTTTCTCTTATTCTTGGACTTGGGCTTTTGGGCTTTGCTATTTCTTCTTCTTTTTAGCTTTGGGGTTTTGGATAATTTGGCAATTGATTTTCCAATGGGCTTCTTTGCTTCATTTCTTCATTTATTCAAAGGTTTTTTGTTAAGAGATGAGAGTTTGAGATTTATTCTTCATTAACCTGCATTTAAAGATAAAAACAATTATTAGTGGCATATTTATTCATATAAAATAGATAATGAGGGTATAAATTTGTAATAAAATATGATTATCAGCGCAACTTCAATACCCATGGACGAGACATCCATCTCATCAAAAGTGTTAGGTCTAATGTTTATGAGCCTATTGTCTAATCTATTTTTGATGATTAACAAACAATTCCTAGCATTATTTTTGTCGAGTGTTTGTAATTGCTTGTTAGATATCCTACACAAATATCCTCTATTAGAGGTTGGTTGGAATTGAGCTTAACGATGACATTCAAAGGAGGTTGTAAGAAAATCGGAATGAAGCCTTCACAATTCAAGTCAAGATTCATCATTTGTTCATCTGCAACTAAGACGAGCTTATTGAAGATTTATTGCCTAAGTATAATGCTTTGATTTATCATCATTTTGGATTATAGACTTAACGACACTATTTCATATCTTTTCTAAGTCCATTAATACATTCAAAAGGATTCCAAAACAAGTTTGGAATCATTTTGTCTAAATCAAGTGTTTAAACGAACTCTTATTCTTGAGATTTTGCAAAATGATGAGTTTTAACAAACAGGAAATGATATTTGAAAAATTCCTTTTCTAACATGTGTGTTTTCATCAGACTAAGTATTTCCCCAAGTTTCATAATTTTTGAAATTTATTTACTATTTCTAAATACACTTTGAAAATTAAGTTTACTATTCAAATATGTGTTGTGCACATTTTTCGGTCGACCGACTGTTCAAACTAGTCGACCGATAAGTTTCTCTACGTTTTCAATCTTGTTTCTGCTTAGTCGATCAATCTTTATCAGTCAACTAAACAGTGTTATCAGTTAACCGATTATTTTAACCAGTCGGCCGATTGTTTCATAACTGAAGCTAACGGTCATCTTATCAGTCGACCAATTCACTCATCCGTCGACCGATTAGACTGTAATAGCTAGTTTTTTGTTTACTTCATTTGATAGGTTATAAATACCCCTTAACTCATTTTTGTTTTCAACAAGTTTTTATAAGGTTTCAAGAGTGTTTACACCACTTTATTTCCAAGTTTTTGTGTGTTTGTTTATGTGAAGAAAGTTTCACAAAAAGGAGGTGTAAAACCCCAAAAAATTATGTTAATATAATTTACATGAGATTAATTATGATTTATGGATATTTATTTTGATAAATATAGTTAAATAGGGTACGCGTATGATACCATATGTTTTGAATATGAACGAGTTCATACATGAGAAAGAAAAGAGTCGAAACATGCACAATGGCCAAATATGTGTAACTGAAAAATTTCAGTCCGGTCAACCGCCACAGTCAACCGTAGTCCGGTCGGCCACCACAGTCGATCGTGAAATTTGCAGAAAGTCAGATTCCTGTTTTGAGTTGGTTTTTATTTTCTAATGCTCATATCCATTTTCTGGTATATATATATATAT
>BQKN01066442.1:213654-224204 GCA_022839385.1 Asparagus kiusianus
ATATATATATATATATATATATCATATGTTCACGATATTTTCAGTTTTCTAAGAACCCTAACAGTCACCAAAACCCTTTTAAACCCTAATTTTGATTCTTGGAGAAGATTGGAGGCTTTCAAGTAGATTTTCACGTGATTTTTGGCGTTTGGATTATAAATCTTCCTTGGCTTAGCTTTTTAACATTTTTCTACAAACCCCAGACGAGTTCATCTCTACTAATCCCCCACCTAGTTTTTAAAACATTTTTAAAAAGTTTCTAACATGTTTTGTATAGCCAAATTGACTAGTTTATAAATAAAAGTTAATTCTTTTGTATTATATGTAAAAATACTAGGTCTTTCCATGTTAAAAAGTTTGAGAACGAATTTACAGAAGTATGTCAGATCTGAAAATGATTTAAAACATGGTTTAATCTGAAGAAAGATGATTTGTTCTTCGTTTTAAGTTTTTTATGCATGAGTTAGGGTTTTATGCAAATAATCATGCTATTTATGGTGAGTTTGTTTCCAGAAGTTTTTATCTACTGTAGACATGCTCTCATGCAAGTTTCATGTTATTTTAATCATGATTGAATCACCTAAACACGACGTGAACACGACACACAAAACCATATTGAGAATCTAGAATATCAGCCCATAGTCGATTGCGCCATAGTGGCGGTCAACCGCGTCCAGGACAGAGGCTTGAGTATGCTCTGGAACCTGTCGCGGTCGACCACCATTCTTGTGCGGTCGACCGCCACGTAGTTAGTGATCCTGTGCATGTTTTGTTCGATTGTTGAGTTTTCGAGCTAGTCTCTCGACCTTGTACTGTTATGATTCAATATTTATGAGTTGTATAACACTTGAGATGTCAGTGAACACCAGTTATGAACACGCACACCGAGATATATGCACATATGTTTAGAAAATATGGTGTCAACATATTTTTTTTCCTAATTTAAGTTGATAAATATGAAGAGCATAGCATATTTCATTGTATTTTGGAATAGGGAGATAAAACCTATTTCCGTAGGGTGATTGAGTAAGAGTATTACAAAAGTATCGTCATTCCATTGTATTCCGGAATAGGGAGAAAGACCTATTTCCGCAGGGTGATTGAGTAAGAGAATTACAAAAATATCGTCATTTCATTGTATTGTGGGATAGAAGGCTAAAATCTATTATCGCAGAGCGATTGAGAAATAATATTACAAAAGTATCACTATTGCATAAGGAGATGCACGTATGTAAGTATTATTTGTCGTATTTTTCTTTCATATTGGTTTCCCACGAATAGGGTATTTCCTTTCAGATCGTGGCTTACATGACATGGCTTATGATTGATTTTTTTGGTCTGGATGAGATCCCTCTTATGTTTGAGCTGTCTACCCGAGTGTAATTGAGATGAGATATTTATTTTACATGTTTGAGGTTTGTAGTGTTTTCCTTTTGGTTTATTGCTTTCATTAATAGGGTTTGGAGTTAGTATTTAGGGAGTCACAATTTGAGATATGGTATATACATGAGGGTTTACTTGTTTGCATTATTTCGCTCAACGTACTAACTCTCGTGTTGTGATTTTCTAAATATTAACTTCCAGTTAGAATTTTATGAATTATTTCATATGTATATGTACTAACTCTATTTTCTATATACTCCTACCCCTTCCCCTGGGAACAGGTGGAGATGATCTCACTATAGCGGTTTGACACTCGTTGTTTCCCCCCTTTCAGGCAGCGAGTCAGGCGCACGGAGAGTCGCAGGTTGATGGGATTTCCTCATAGATTCCATCTAGCTATTTACTATTTAGTAGTTATTTTAGAACTCCACAGTTAGTTGTTTATGTTCAGACTCTAGACTAGTATTTTATTTTGTAGAGGCTGGGAGCCATTGTAATATTTTATTTGACTCATTGTACTTGAGTTTATTTCAGACTCAGAGGTATTTCTACTCTATTTTAGTTGGGCTCACTGATGACTATTCTAATGCTTCCTCTGTGTATATCTGGCTTTACTTTATTTCTTTTATTTGTCTGTCTGTACCTTCACCTATTTGTTATTTCCACTAGAGAGATAGTAATTGTGATGGTGAAACATGTCGTAGCACGGTGTTTGCTACTTGACAGGTTTGATATTCTGGGTTTCACCTTGGACTGCAGCCTCGCGCGAAACCTGGAGCGTCACAGTTGGTATCAGAGCTCTAGTTTCAATATCCTTAGGGTCATCCCTGTGTGATATTGTGTAGTTAGGATAGACTTTCCTAGGAATCGTGTATACAGTCCGCTAGGAAATCCTAGTATGAGTGAGGACATATTATATACATACGCGGAAAATTACAAATTTTTTATGATGAACTATTTGCTTTAAATAATAAGGCGTACTATGAGTAATATGTAATATGATTTACTTATTGGTAAACGTTATATTTTTTTCTGCTTGAGATTCTATTTACTGCGTTTTAATCCCTACTTCTATATTATAAATGTCGGGAAGAAGTCGTGGACGTCGAGGTACTCGTGCTCAGGGAGCTGACAAGTCGATAGAGAGCCCGAGCCATAGCAGGCTCCGCAGCACTTGGTGGATCTCATAGCTCTGTTAGCAGCTTGACTGATAGCTATTGAGGAGCGGTTAGCAGATCAGGTTCGACAGGGAACTCCCATTCAGGAGGAGATACTGGAAGGAACATCGATAGTCACAACACCACCTTCAGTTGATGATGGAGTGGCTGAGCAGAAGGCTTAGCTTCGTTTGGTAGAGAGGTACCAGAAGTTGAAGGCTCCAGAGTTTTATGATTCAACAGACTCCATTACGGCACACAAATGGAAGGAAAATGTAAGCAACATTCTGGACATGCTTAATATGAATACTGTGCAGAAGCAAAGGCTAGCAGCTTTTAGCCTTAAGGGCGATGTAAGAGGATGGTATCGGCCGTTTTACTCCAAAGAAGAGGTTGACAACCTCATGGGAGACTTTTGTGTATTTCTTCGATGAATAATATGTTTCGGCTACAGCCAAAGCCGGGAAGGAGTTAGAGCTGGCTCGATTAGAGTAGGGGGATATGTCGGTGATGGATTTTGATTTTAAGTTCTTGTCACTTCTTAGATTCACTGGCATGTGGCACACTAAGGAGAGGCTGGCTCAAATGTTCATGATGGGACTTTGCCCAGGTTTACACCGATGCCTAGTATCTTGGAGGTTCCGTTCAGTGCGGGAGGTGGCAGATGCTGCCATGGCTCAGGAGATAGACACAACTATATTCATTAAGGGAAAAGATGGAAATGTTAAGTCAGGATAATCTGGGGATAAAGGTAATGGTAAGAGACCTTTTCCAGGCTCAGGAGGACCCCAGCAGAAGGGTAAGGGTCCAAAGCAGCAGGGCCTCCATAAGAAGGGCCATCAACAGGATCTGAGGGCACAGCAGTAGCGCCGATTTCGTGGAGCTTGTTTTAATTGCAATAAGCTCGGGCATAGAGAGGCCGAATGCCGCAGCGCACCCACAGCAAACCAGCAAGGCAGGAATCAGTAGCAGCAACATCAGAACCACATTCAGGGACACGGTCAAGGTCAGCAGTTGAGGATAGAGGCACCTCCAGTAGTCCCGAGGATTGAGGAATAGGTGCGAGCAATTTAGGAGACCCAACAGGGACAGATAGTCTCATACGTTCCAAGCGATGCAGCATAGCAGACGAGTAGAGTGTATGCAGTTGTTCCTCGCGATCACGGTGTGAGCGGGGCTGTGGTAGAAGGTACATTCATTGTGAATTCCTTTCCAGCATATATTCTTTTTTATATTGGTGCTTCGCATTCTTTTATCTCCTACGATTTTGCAGTTAGACTTCAGCTTGTGGCGCAGCCATTAGATTTTTCTTTATCGGTATCCACTCCTTTAGGGGAGACGTCTCTTTTAGAGAATGTTCGTAGGAGATGTATCATCAGTTTGGACGATTCCGAGTTCGTGATAGACTTGATCATGTTGCATATGTCTGAGTTTGATGCCATCCTTGGTATGAATTGGTTATCTTCCTACCATGTGAGTATCGACTGTTTGCAAAGACAGTCAGTTTGCGAGCCTATGATGGATCTGAGTTAGTAGTAGTGACCTCCAGAAGCAACAAGTTTGCGGAGACATATTTGGCATACATCAAGGAGGTGATAATGCGGGATCGGGGTGCAGATTTGAGTGAGATATGAGTAGTCTCAGAGTACCAGGATGTCTTCCATGACATAACAGGATTACCTCTAGTGAGAGGGGTCGAGTTTTACATAGAGTTACAGCCAGGCACCACGCTGATTTCCCAAGCTCCTTATCGGATGGCGCCAGTTGAGATGAGGGAGCTACAGATCCAGCTAGATGAGTTGTTGTCTCAGGGATTCATTCGACGGAGTCACTCTCCGTGGGGAGCACCGGTCCTTTTTGTGAAGAAGAAGGACAGGAGTATGCGATTATGCATTGATTATCATGAGTTGAAAAAGGTCACTATCCAAAATAGGTATCCATTACCGAGGATCGATGACTTGTTCGACCAGTTGCAGAGAGCTCAGTGTTTTTTGAAGATAGATCTTCATTCCGGTTATCATCAGTTGCGGGTTCAGGAGATTGATATTCCAAAGACTACCTTCTTGACTCGATACGGGTCTTTTGAGTTTCTTGTCATGCCATTTGGGCTAACCAATGCACCCGCAGTATTCATGGATTTGATGAATTAAGTTTTTAGTCCATATTTGGACTAGTTCACGATAGTTTTTATCGATGATATTCTTATCTATTCGAGATCGGAGGCAGAGCACGAGCGGCATTTGAGGTTGGCACTGCAGACATCGCGCGAACACCAGCTGTATGCAAAATTTAGCAAATGTGAATTCCGTTTATCGGAGGTCAGATTTTTGGGCCATGTCATCAGTCGAGAGGGCATTGCAGTAGATCCGGCTAAAGTAGACGTCGTGCTTGATTGGGAACCACCAAAGACAGTTACAGAGATTCGTAGCTTCTTAGGTCTAGAAGGCTATTATAGAAAATTTATTCAAGATTTCTCAAAGATTTCTACGCCACTTACACGCCTTACTAAAAAGGGTGTACAGTTTATTTGGAGCACAGAATGTCACAAGGTATTTGAGACATTGAAGACTAAGTTGACTTCAGCACCAGTATTGATTATTCCCAGCAGTGATAAGACTTTTGTTTGTCTACACTGATGCATCTTTATCGGGTCTTGGAGGAGTATTAATGCAGACCCAGAGAGTTATAGCCTATATCTCGAGATAGTTGAGGACTCATGAGCAGAATTATCCCACGCATAATTTGGAGCTAGCAGCAGTGGTCTTTGCATTATTTGTATGGGGTACAGTTAGAGTTATTCACAAACTACCAGAGTCTGAAGTACCTTTTCTCCCAGAAGGAACTTAATCAGAGGTAGCAGTGATGGATTAAGTTCACCAAGGACTACGAGTTCACAATTCAGTATCACCCGGGGAAGGCGAATGTCGTAGCGGATGCTTTGAGTTGGAAGCGTCGACATCAGATCACAGGTTAGCCAGTTCTTAGCCAGTTCAATTGTAGGCTAGAGATTGGCGGGACTAGTGCATACTTGGGAGCTATATCAGTGCAGCCATCTTGGAGGGACAGAGTACTCAGAGCTAAGTTGGAGGACTCTTGGATTCAAATCCAAAAGGAGGAGATTTCCAAAGAGCCCAAGGACGATTGGACCATTAGAGCAGATGGAGGATTTCGGATAAAGGGTCGGTTGGTTGTGCCAGCTAGTGTAAAGCTGAAGAGGGAGTTGTTTGATGAAACATATCGTACCCGATATACAGTACATTCAGGAACCACCAAGATGTACAAGGACCTGAGGAGACACTTTTGGTGGAGTGGTATGCGTAGAGATATTGCAGAATATGTATCTAAGTGTTTTACCTGCCAGCAAGTGAAGGCAAAGCATCAGAGACTAGCAGGAACACTTCAGCCTTTACCCATTCTAGAATAGAAGTGAGCAGATATTTCTATAGACTTCATTGTAGGGTTACCGAAGTCGAAAAAGTGGAATGACTCAGTTTGGGTGATAGTAGATCGGTTGACGAAGTCGGCATATTTTATTCCAGTGAGGACTACTTATACTGCAGAGACATATGTGAGGATATTTATCCGGGAGATAGTTCGACTTCACGGAGACATTATTAAATCAGATCGAGGATCAGTTTTCACCCCACACTTTTGGAGGGATTTTTAGGGTTCATTCGGCAGCAGGTTATTACACAGCAGTGGTTTTCATCCTCAAACAGACGGTCAGACAGAGAGAGTGAACCGGGTGTTGGAGGATATGTTGCGGGCTTGTATCATTAATTTTCAAGGCAGCTAGGAGGATCATATTCCATTAATAGAGTTTGCTTATAACAATAGTTATCAAGCTACCATCGAGATAGTGTCATACGAAGCCTTATACAAGAGGCCTTGCAGATCGCCTATATGTTAGGCAGAGCTAGAGGATAGTCTATTACATGGCCCGGAGCTAGTTAGGAAAACCACGGAAAAGATGGCATTGATTCGAGAGCGCATTCTTGTTACACAGAGTAGGAAAAAAAGTTATGCAGATCAGCGGAGACGGCCCTTAGAATTTCAGGTCGGAGACTTAGTTATGTTCAAAGTATCACCGATGAAGGGCGTTTAGTGATTCGATAGACGGGGGAAGCTCGCCCCAAGATATGTTGGTCCTTTCAGGATTATTGAGCGCATTGGAACTATTTCATATAGATTAGATCTTCCGATGTCGATGTTGAGTGTACACAATGTATTTCATATTTTAATGCTTAAGAAGTATTTGTGTGACGAAGAGCAACAGAGGGTGATTGATTCAACAGAGGTTGAAATACATGATGATTTGACTACCATAGAGATTCCAGTATACATTCTTGCTAGAGAGAATAAAAAGCTTAGAAACAAAGTCATTCCATTAGTGAAAGTTCAGTGGAACCGGCAAGGAGCCGAAGAGGTTTCTTGGGAGCACGAGGAGGATGTTCGTCGCTACTACCCACACATGTTTGATCAGGTAAGGTCAATATTTAAATGTGCTTATATGCGTTGATAGATTTGATTAAATGTGTTGTTTAGTCACATTTATATTTAACGCTAGAATGGGTCATTCAACACTTAGCTCTTAATTATTCGGAACATATGGTATATATATGGGGGTTCCTTATTTGAATTTTTCGTCCGACGTACTAGTTCCGTCTAATTAGGGGTTAAGTGAGAATGTGCGTATTTTAGATTGTTAAGTTTAAATGTTGCTTATATTTCAAATCGGGAGATTAATGATACGCGATGTGTACATGAGGGTTTCCTTGTTTGGATCATCCCCTTTTTGTGCTTTTCTCGTATTATTAATCTTTGCGATGTGACCGTAGAATTTTGAGGACGGAATTCTTTTAAGGGGGGTGAATGTAAAACCCCAAAAATTTATGTTAATATAAATAATATGAGATTAATTATGATTTATGGATATTTATTTTGATAAATATAGTTAAATGGGGTATGAGTATGATACCATGTGTTTTGAATATGAACGAGTACATACATGAGAAAGAAAAGAGTCAATACATGCACAATGGCTAAATATGTGTAACTGGAAAATTCTGCTCCGGTCGACCGTGAAACCTGCAGAAAGTCAGATTCCTATTTTGAGTTGGTTTTGGTTTTCTAAAGTCCGTATCAATTTTCTGGTATATATATATCATATGTTCACGATTTTTTTAGTTTTCTAAGAACCCTAACAGCCACCAAAACCCCTTTAAACCCTAATTTTGATTCTTGGAGAAGATTGGAGGCTTTCAAGTGGATTTTCGCGTGATTTTTGATGTTTGGATTATAGATCTTCCTTGGCTTGGCTTCTTAAATGTTTTCCTACAAACCCCAAACGAGTTCATCTCTGCTAATCCCCATCCTAGTTTTTAAAACGTTTTTAAAGAGTTTCTAACATGTTTTGTAGAGCCAAATTGACTAGTTTATGAATAAAAGTTAATTCTTTTGTATTATATGTATAAAGACTAGATCTTTCCATGTTAAAAAGTTTGAGAATGAATTTATAGAAGTATGTAAGATCGGAAAATGATTTAAAACGTGGTTTAATCTGAAGAAAGATGATTTGTTCTTTGTTTCGAGATTTTTATGCATTACTTATAGTTTTGAATAAAAATTCTATGCAAATAATCATGCTATATATGTTGAGTTTGTTTCTAGAAGTTTTTATCTACTGTAGACATGCTCTCATGCAAGTTTCATGTTATTTTAATCATGTTTGAATCACCTAAACACGACATGAACATGACACACACAACCAGTTTAAGAATCTTTAATATCAGCCCACGGTCGACCGCGCCATAGCGGCGGTCGACCGTGTGCAGGACAGAGGCCTAAGTAGGCTCTGGAACCCATCGCGGTCAACCGTCGTTCTTGTACGGTCGACCGCCACACAGTCAGTGGCCCTGTGCATATTTTGTTCGACTATTGAGTTTTCGAGCTAGTCTCTCGACCCTGTACTATTATGATTCAATGTTTATGAGTTGTATAACACCTGAGATGTCAGTGAACACCAGTTATGGACACGCACACCAAGATATGTGCACTATGTTTAGAATATGTGGTGTCAACATATTTTTGTCCTAATTTAAGTTGATAAATATGAAGAGCATAGCATATTTCATTGTATTCCGGAATAGGGAGATAAAACCTAATTCCGTAGGGTGATTGTGTAAGAGTATTACAAAAGTATCATCATTCCATTGTATACCGGAATTGGGAGATAAGACCTATTTCCATAGGTTGATTGAGTAAGAGTATTATAAAAGTATCGTCATTTCATTGTATTCCGGGATAGGGAGATAAAACCTATTGCCGTAGAGCGATTGAGTAATAATATTACAAAAGTATCGCTATTGCATAAGGAGATGCACATATGTAAGTATTATTTGTCGTATTTTGCTTTCATATTAGTTTCCAGCGAGTAGGGTATTTCCTTTAAGATCGTGGCTTACATGACATGGCTTATGATTGATTGTTTTGGTCTGGATGAGATCCCTCTTATGTTAGAGTTGTCTACCCGAGTGTAATTGAGATGAGATATTTATTCTACATGTTTGAGGTTTGGAGTGTTTTCCTTTTTGTTTATTGCTTTCATTAATAGGGTTTGGAGTTAGTATTTAGGGAGTCACAATTTGAGACATGGTATATACATGAGGGTTTCCTTGTTTGGATTATTTCGCTCAACGTTCTAACTCTCGTGTTGTGATTTCCTAAATATTAACTTCCAGTTAGAATTTTATGAATAATTTCATATGTATATGTACTAACTCTATTTTCTATATACTCCTACCCCTTCCCCTGGGGAGAGGTGGAGATGATCTCACTATAGCGGTTTGACGCTCGTTGTTTCTCGCCTTTCAGGCAACGAGTCAGGCGCATAGAAAGTCGCAGGTTGATAGGATTTCCTCATAGATTTCATCTAGTTATTTACTATTTAGTAGTTATTTTAGAACTCCACCGTTAGTTGTTTATGTTTAGACTCTAGACTTTTATTTCATTTTGTAGAGGCTGAGAGCTATAGTGATATTTTATTTGACTCATTGTACTTGAGGTTTATTTCAGACTCATAGGTATTTATACTTTATTTTAGTTGGGCTCACTGATGACTATTCTCATGCTTCCTCTACATATATCTGGATTTACTCTATTTCATTTATTTGCCTATCTGTACCTTCACCTATTTGTTGTTTTTACTAGAGAGATAGTAATTGTGATGGTAAAACATGTCGTAGCACGGTGTTTGGTGCTTGGCAGGTTTGACATTCTGGGTTTTACCTTGGACTGCAGTCTCGTACGAAACCTATGGCGTCATAGGAGGATTTCATATTCATCCTTGAGGAGTTTTTACCTCAAATCTTCATCCCCTTTTGTTTAGAGAAGTTTTTCTAAACTCATTCTCAAGCTTAATCTTTATTTTGATTCTTATATATATACAAGCTAGATTTAATTGAGTTTAATTTTGTTTTTTTCTCATTACTTACACACACAACCACTTGAGCTTAAATATTTCACATATAGTATACTTGTGTTACGAGAGTGTATCTTTGAGAGAGCTTAAATTTTGTTCTCATCTTTGTTAGAGAACAAATCTTGTATTTGTACTTACATTGTGAGATACACGTTGTAATACACAATAACACTTAGAGGAGTGGTTGGAGAAAGACGTGGTTAATTTTAAGAGGAGTTGGTTGGTAGTAAAGCCTAGGGAGAGGTGGTAAATCTAAACACTTAAGGAAGGTAGCACATGCGAGTCCAACATTTAGAGGAGTATCTTGTGGGATTGACAACGTGTGATTGTAAAAGTTTTCGGTGACCTTTTGAAAACCAAAATGTGTAGTATCTTTAAGAGACAATGGAGTTTCTCCTCGAGGCGAGGAGAAGAAACGTAGGTTGAGGGTTGAACGAACTCCATGATCATATCGTCTTGTTTGTGATTGCTTTTGGCACACTATTATTGTCTTATTGTTTATATCACCTATTATCTCTTATTATCCTTGC
>BQKN01066445.1:0-10803 GCA_022839385.1 Asparagus kiusianus
GATGATGAGATATCTATTTGATCATTTAGATTTCATCAGTTTTTCGAGTACTATCTTTTACTTGCTTTTGTACATACACCTGTTATTGATTCTACTAGATAGATGTTAATTGTGATGGTGAAACATGTTATTGCACGGTGTGATGCATGGCAGGTTTGACATTCTTGGTTTCACCTTGGACTGCAGCCTTACGTGAACCCAGGGGCGTCACAGTTGGTATCAGAGCTCTAGTTCCAGTATCCTTAGGATCATCCTGTGTCGAGTCGTGGAGCTAGGATAGAGTTTCTTAGGATTCATGTATAGAGTCCGAAAGGATTTCCTAGTATGAGTGAGGACGATATATGCGTATATCTCAAAATTTGAGAATATTTTTTTTATGACAACTATTTTATATAGATTCAAAGTATTTGTGTGAATACTATATGTTGTGAAAATTTCAATTTGATACGCTATTTATAAAGGCCTATTTGACTCATGAAATTTTATTCTTCTTACCATCAGGAGAGAGATGGCAGGACGAGGTAGGCTCCGTACCAGGAGAGCTAGCCAGGCAGAGTCACGGCAGACTCCACCTGAGCAGCAGTCAGCTCAGCCCGAGCGGGAGCAGGCACCACCAGAGCCGCAGCAGGCTTCTCAGTATCTGGTGGACCTCATGGCCCCTCTTCTTGCTCGGATGACAGCTATCGAGGAGATGGTGACGACTCATATAGCACCACCGACACCGCCACCACCGCCACCAGTAGCTCAACAGCAGGGGATACCGGTCGTTCCTGTTAGAGAGAGACCCCCAGAGGCCACGCCTGCAGCTATCCCTCTAGCAGTACCAGACAGGACCACGGAGCAGGAGACTTGGCTCCGTATGGTGGAGAGGTACCAGAAGATGAGGGCACCGGAGTTCCAGGGGTCACCAGACCCTCTTGCAGCCCATAAGTGGAAGGAGGATGTGAGCAACATTCTCGACATACTCGGTGTAGACTCAGTCCAGAAGCAGAGATTGGCATCTTACAGCCTGAAGGGAGATGCCGGGAGATGGTATCGACTCCAGTTTACTCCAGATCAAAGGATGACCCTCACATGGGAGGACTTTAACTACTTCTTCGATGGTCAGTATATTTCTTCTGCAGCTCGGACTGGGAAGGAGCTCGAGTTATCCCGGTTGACTCAGGGAGACATGACCGTGGCAGATTTTGAGAGCCGATTCATGGAGCTATTGCACTTCACGGGCATGTGGCAGACAGGAGAGCGTCAGGCTCAGATGTTTTTAGCCGGGCTTCGCCCAAATCTCCGATGATACCTCGTGTCGAGGAGATTTTATTCAGTCAGGGAGGTAGCTAAGGCTGCCACTTCTCAGGAGATTGAGACTTCTATGTTTCAGAAGGACAAGGAGGGGAAGGCTAAGACAGGACAGAGCAGTGATAAGGGCAAGAACAAGAGAGGTTTTTCTGGTCATCAGCAGCAGCATCAGGGCCCTCATAAAAAGGGACCTCAGCAGGAGCAGAGAGCGCATCAGCAGCGCAAGTTCCAGGGGTCTTGTTTTAACTGTCACAAGGTTGGGCACAAGGCATCGGAGTGCCGTAGCGCACTAGCAGGAGCCCAGCAGGGCAAGGGTCCGAACCAGCAGCAGCAGCAGCGCCAGCAGGGCAGAGGTCAGGGCCAGCAGAACAGGCTCGAGGCACCGCCAGCAGCTCAGAGGACTGAGGGACAGATTCGGGCAGTTCAGGATGTTTCTCAGGGACAGATTATCCCCTATTCTCCAGCACCATCAGCAGAGCAGCCTTCAGCCACGGGCAGGGTATATGCGGTGGTTCCTCGTGATCACGGAGCTAGCGGAGCTGTTGTGGAGGGTACGTTCTTTGTGAACTCTCTTCCCGCCCGTATTCTTTTCGATTCGGGAGCTTCGCATTCATTCATCTCGCATGCATTTATGACTAGACTCCAGCTCGTAGCTCAGCCCCTAGACACCCCTCTATCTATTTTCACCCCTTTAGGAGAGGTATCGCTTCTGGAGAGCGTTTGTAAGAGGTGTACCGTCAGTCTAGACGAGTCGGAGTTCATAGTGGATTTGATAGTGTTGCATATGTCCGAGTTTGATGTCATCCTTGGTATGGATTGGTTGTCTTCCTACCATATTAGTATTGACTGCTTTGCGAAGACAGTCAAGTTGCGGGCGTCCGATGGGTCCGAGATGATTGTAGCCACCTCTCAGGGCAACCGATTTGCGGAGTCATTTCTGGCATACATCGAGGAGGTGATGCGACGGGATGAGGGTGCTGAGTTATTGGAGACTAGAGTTGTCTCAGAGTATCAGGATGTCTTTCAGGACATACCTGGGTTACCTCCTGTGAGAGAGGTTGAGTTCTGTATCGAGTTGCAGCCAGGCACAGCCCCGATATCCCGCGCACCCTATCGTATGGCACCAGTTGAGATGAGAGAGCTGTAGACCCAGTTGGACGAGTTGCTAGCTCAGGGTTTTATTCGTCGGAGTCATTCTCCGTGGGGCGCGCCGGTCCTCTTCGTGAAGAAGAAGGACGGCAGCATGAGATTATGCATAGATTATATAGAGTCGAACAAGGTCACGATCCGGAATAGGTACCCACTACCTAGGATTGATGACTTGTTTGACCAGCTGCAGGGAGCACAGTATTTCTCGAAGATTGAACTTCGTTCTGGCTATCATCAGTTGCGGGTTCGGGAGATGGATATTCCCAAGACCGCTTTTCTTACTCGATATGGATCCTTCGAGTTCTTGGTCATGTCATTTGGGTTGACCAATGCACCCGCGGTATTCATGGATTTGATGAACCGGATCTTCCGTCCCTTCTTAGATCAGTTTGTGATCGTGTTCATTGACGATATCCTCATTTACTCGAGATCGGAGGCAGATCATGAGGAGCACCTACGGATAGCATTGAGGACTCTTCAGGAGCATCAGCTGTATGCTAAGTTCAGCAAGTGTGAGTTTTGGCTTTCAGAAGTCAGATTTCTTGGGCATGTTATCAGTAGAGAGGGCATAGCAGTGGACCCAGCTAAGGTCACAGCAGTTCTTGATTGGGAGC
Organism: Asparagus kiusianus; assembly: GCA_022839385.1. Classification (NCBI taxonomy): domain Eukaryota; kingdom Viridiplantae; phylum Streptophyta; class Magnoliopsida; order Asparagales; family Asparagaceae; genus Asparagus; species Asparagus kiusianus. The sequence goes on from BQKN01066445.1 coordinate 3,057, forward strand.
CACCGAAGACGGTGTCAGAGATCCGCAGCTTTTTGGGTTTGGCTAGATATTATAGGAAGTTCATTCAGGACTTCTCGAAGATTGCGACGCTGATTACACACCTTACGAAGAAGGGTGTACAGTTCATATGGAGCAGAGAGTACCAGAAGGCATTTGATATTTTGAAGGCTAAGTTGACTACAGCGCCGGTTCTGACTATTCCGAGCAGCGACAGGACATTCGTTGTGTATACGGATGCATCATTGGCAGGCTTAGGAGGCGTATTGATGCAGACTCAGAGGGTAGTAGCTTATATCTCACGGCAGTTGAGGGTGCATGAGCAGAACTACCCCACTCATGACTTGGAGTTAGCAGCAGTGGTGTTTGCACTGAAGTCATGGAGGCACTATTTGTATGGAGTACAGTTTGAGCTGTTCACAGACCATCAGAGTCTGAAGTATCTCTTTTCTCAGAAAGAACTCAATCAGAGACAGAGGAGGTGGATTGAGTTTATCAAGGACTACGAGTTCGCGATTCAGTATCATCCAGGGAAGGCGAACGTCGTAGCAGATGCTTTGAGTAGGAAGCGTCGACATCGGGTTGCGGCTTTGAGGTGTTCTTTGTACAGAGATCTTACCACCCTTAGCCAGTTTGATTTTAGACCCGAGATTGGGGGAACCAGTGCATTCTTGGGAGCCATGTCAGTGCAGCCATCTTGGAGTGGCAGGGTTGTCAGAGCACAGTTGGAGGACTCTTGGATTCAAACCCGTAAGGGGGAGATTTCTAAGGAGCCTAAGACTGATTGGACCATTAGAGAGGATGGAGGTCTACGGATGAAGGGTAGATTGGTTATGTCAGCTAGTGCAGAGCTGAAGAGGGAGTTGTTTGATGAGGCGCACCGTACTCGGTACACAGTACATCCAGGGACTACCAAGATGTACAAGGACCTGAAGAGGCGATTCTGGTGGAGTGGTATGCGGAGAGAGATTGCAGATTATGTAGCTAGATGTTTTACCTGTCAGCAGGTGAAGGCAGAGCACTAGAGACCAGCAGGGACCCTTCAGCCTTTGCCTATTCCGGAGTGGAAGTGGGCAGATATTTCTATGGATTTTATTGTGGGGTTGCCGAAGTCGAAGAAGGGGAATGACTCTGTGTGGGTGATAGTGGACCGATTGACGAAGTCAGCCCATTTCATCCCGGTGAGGACCACTTATACAGCTGAGACTTATGCGAGGATCTTCATTCGGGAGATAGTTCGACTTCACGGTGTACCGGACACGATCGTGTCGGATCGAGGATCGGTTTTCACTTCCCACTTTTGGAGGAGTTTTCAGGACTCATTAGACAGCACGCTATCCTATAGCAGTGTATTTCACCCCCAGACGGATGGCCAGACGGAGAGGGTGAATCAGGTGTTGGAGGACATGTTGCGGGCATGTGTCATTGACTTCCAAGACAGTTGGGAGGATCATATTCCACTGGTAGAGTTCGCTTATAACAATAGTTATCAAGCGACGATCGGTATGGTCCCGTATGAAGCATTGTATGGGAGACCTTGTAGATCACCGATATGTTGGGCCGAGCCGGAGGACAGCTTGATGCTTGGGCCAGAGTTAATGAGACAGACTACTAAGAAGGTAGCCTTGATCAGAGAGCGGATCTTGACCGCTCAGAGTCGGCAGAAGAGCTATGCAGATAAGAGACGAAGACCACTAGAGTTTCAGATTGGAGATTTGGTTATGCTTAAGGTGTCGCCTATGAAAGGCGTGCAGCGATTCGGGAGGCGAGGGAAGCTTGCACAGAGATATATTGGACCTTTCCAGATTCTAGAGCGCATTAGAGCCGTGTCTTACAGACTAGATCTCCCCGCATCTATGTCTAGTATACACAACGTGTTCCATATTTCTATGCTCAAGAAGCACTTGCATGATGAGGAGCAGCAGCGAGTATTGGATGCACCGGAGATTGAGCTTCAGGATGATTTGACTACTATTGAGATTCCGGTTCGCATTCTTGCCAGAGAGGACAAGAGGCTTAGGAACAAGGTAATTCCCTTGGTAAAAGTTCAGTGGAACCGAGGAGGCATCGAGGAGATTTCTTAGGAACGCGAGGAGGACATGCGTCGTGATTACCCACACTTGGTTGAGGAGGTAAATAAATTCTTGTTTTGATTTCATGTCTTTGGTTATGTGCATAACTTTGGTTATGTTTACACTTAACACTATAATGAGAGTACTTTCGCTTAATTTTTAATCTTTTGGAACACAAGGTATATGTATGGGGGGTTCCTTGTTTGGATTTTTCACCCGATGTACTAGTTCCACCAGATTAGGATTTGAGCGAGAATATTATCATTTTAGATCGTTAAGTGTAAATATCTCTATAAGGTTATATGAGAGATCATATTGCAAGTTCGTATGATTTCCGAATTTCGAGGACGAAATTCTTTTAAGGGGGGAAGAATGTAAAACCCCAAAAATTTCTGTAGTATATATGTATATATATGTGTGAATTATTAATTGTAGATAATTCCCTTGTGATGAATAACCATATAAATATAAGATATATATGTTTATCAGTGTATGGGAACCCAACGGGTGTATGTAAGTGAGAGAAGTCGAGTTTTTGGTGACCAGCAGGTAAAATGCCATCAGCAGGAGATTTTGTGCTGATCGGTCGACCGACGCGGTCGACCGGCGCGGTCGACCGACCAGCGATCAGAGAGTTTGCCAGGTTTCGGTTTCGGGTTTTTAGTTGTTGGGTTTTGGGTTTCGGGTCGGGTTGGGGAGTTGGTATTTATACCAACTCAACCCAGGAGAGAGCTCCTCAGCCCCAAACATAAACCCTAGCCTCTCTCTTCTTCCTCAAAACCCTAGCTGGATTTTGGCGATCTGGGAGCAGCTCTTGGGGATTTTTCAGCGGGATTTGGGGTTTCCAGCGAAGGGGATCAATCTATTTCAGATCTAGGGTTTTCCTCAGCACCCAAAGTGAGTATCATCTCGCCCAATCCCTCACCCCCCTGTTTTATTTGATTTATTTCAATTTTTCATGAGTTTTGATGAGACCAAAGAAGTATTTTTGTATAAAAACGAGTTCTCTATAATAGGGACTTCAAGAATCAATATCTCAGTTGTAAAAGTTCATTAATGGTTGTTTTAGGAGGATCTGGATCTGAATTTTTTTTCTAAACAAGAGTTAAAGCGTTTTTGCAAGCTATTAAAACGTTTTGGGTTTGTTCCTTATGGATTTTGAATATTAAAAGGGTAGTTTTCAAACCTTAGTTTGGTTGTTTATCTTCAGCATGATGTTGGAATAATTTCAGCAACTGTTATCGCATTATATCAAATTAATTGTTCCAGTTTTAGCAGCAGACAGAACCCAGGTTCTGTCCGCTCGGCGGTCGACCGACGCGGTCGACCGCTGAGCTCGAGTCATGGCCCCGGTCGACCGCGACATTATTTCGGTCGACCACGACATTATTTCGGTCGACCGCGACATCCTTCCGGTCGACCGCGACATATTTCGGTCGACCGCGAAGTCTGGTCGGTCGACCGAAATGCCCAGCGGGCGACCGCCAGATTTTGTATCAGGATTCGGTCGACCGGACCGGTCGACCGCTGACCCCTCTGTTACAAAATTCCAGTTTTGGTGTATTTGAGTATTTTTACTCGTATTCGGGGGTTTGTTTGGATCATCTGACCTTGGTTATTAGCCCCACTATGTGGCCATGCATGATAGATGACCTGGGGTATGAAATTGGGTTACATATACTATTTTGGTCGTGAGATTGAGGAGTAGATTTCACTATATGAGTTACAGCACTCTTTTATCATTTCCACGGTCCTCGTGTTGGACTATAAACCATAGAAGTCCTCGTGTTGGACTATAATCCCTCTCAGTCCTCGTGTTGGACTATAATCCCTCGCAGTCCTCGTGTTGGACAAATTGACACTTATTCCATGAGTTTGGAAAACTACGATAGTTAGTTCTTGTATCGGACATGGTTCTTAACCCTGCATGTGATTATTGTACCACATTTCACAACATACTGATTATGTAGATTTGGTATGACACTTATGAAGGTTTTGACACAATATTCATGTAATAAATATTGTGATATTCACGTTGACTATGTTACAGCACTGTAAATATGCTCTGGTGTTTGTTGAGTTCCTTTTATTATTGTTATTGTACTAGAACCTTGGGTTTGGTATTTAGGAGTTTACAATTTGAGATGTAAGGTATATACATGAGGGTTTCCTTGTTTGGATTATTTCGTTCGACGTACCTATTCTCGTGTTGTAAATTCTTAAATACTGAAACCCTTATTTCGTAAGATCAATGAGTTTAGATCTATTTATATATTATTTGTATTTTCATAAACAACGAGCCCTTTTTCCCTTGGGGTTGGTTGTGATGTTACTCGCTAGCGCTTTGACGCTCGTTGTCCCTCACCCTTTCAGGTCACGAGCCAGGAGCACGGAGTGTCGCAGGTTGATAGCGGATCACTTTAGTGTTCAGCTTTACATTTTAGCTATGTATTATGTATCTTGGGCTCCACTGTAGTTGATGATTAGACATTTGAGGACTATTTCATAGAAAGTTGTAAAGGCTGTGTGCCTTATTTCCTTTTCGTCAGATATTTGTATTTGAGACTTGTTTAGTACCCCAGTTTATTTATTCTAACATTGTTTATGTATTCCCATTTGTTGGATGATGAGATATCTATTTGATCATTTAGATTTCATCAGTTTTTCGAGTACTATCTTTTACTTGCTTTTGTACATACACCTGTTATTGATTCTACTAGATAGATGTTAATTGTGATGGTGAAACATGTTATTGCACGGTGTGATGCATGGCAGGTTTGACATTCTTGGTTTCACCTTGGACTGCAGCCTTACGTGAACCCAGGGGCGTCACAGTTGGTATCAGAGCTCTAGTTCCAGTATCCTTAGGATCATCCTGTGTCGAGTCGTGGAGCTAGGATAGAGTTTCTTAGGATTCATGTATAGAGTCCGAAAGGATTTCCTAGTATGAGTGAGGACGATATATGCGTATATCTCAAAATTTGAGAATATTTTTTTTATGACAACTATTTTATATAGATTCAAAGTATTTGTGTGAATACTATATGTTGTGAAAATTTCAATTTGATACGCTATTTATAAAGGCCTATTTGACTCATGAAATTTTATTCTTCTTACCATCAGGAGAGAGATGGCAGGACGAGGTAGGCTCCGTACCAGGAGAGCTAGCCAGGCAGAGTCACGGCAGACTCCACCTGAGCAGCAGTCAGCTCAGCCCGAGCGGGAGCAGGCACCACCAGAGCCGCAGCAGGCTTCTCAGTATCTGGTGGACCTCATGGCCCCTCTTCTTGCTCGGATGACAGCTATCGAGGAGATGGTGACGACTCATATAGCACCACCGACACCGCCACCACCGCCACCAGTAGCTCAACAGCAGGGGATACCGGTCGTTCCTGTTAGAGAGAGACCCCCAGAGGCCACGCCTGCAGCTATCCCTCTAGCAGTACCAGACAGGACCACGGAGCAGGAGACTTGGCTCCGTATGGTGGAGAGGTACCAGAAGATGAGGGCACCGGAGTTCCAGGGGTCACCAGACCCTCTTGCAGCCCATAAGTGGAAGGAGGATGTGAGCAACATTCTCGACATACTCGGTGTAGACTCAGTCCAGAAGCAGAGATTGGCATCTTACAGCCTGAAGGGAGATGCCGGGAGATGGTATCGACTCCAGTTTACTCCAGATCAAAGGATGACCCTCACATGGGAGGACTTTAACTACTTCTTCGATGGTCAGTATATTTCTTCTGCAGCTCGGACTGGGAAGGAGCTCGAGTTATCCCGGTTGACTCAGGGAGACATGACCGTGGCAGATTTTGAGAGCCGATTCATGGAGCTATTGCACTTCACGGGCATGTGGCAGACAGGAGAGCGTCAGGCTCAGATGTTTTTAGCCGGGCTTCGCCCAAATCTCCGATGATACCTCGTGTCGAGGAGATTTTATTCAGTCAGGGAGGTAGCTAAGGCTGCCACTTCTCAGGAGATTGAGACTTCTATGTTTCAGAAGGACAAGGAGGGGAAGGCTAAGACAGGACAGAGCAGTGATAAGGGCAAGAACAAGAGAGGTTTTTCTGGTCATCAGCAGCAGCATCAGGGCCCTCATAAAAAGGGACCTCAGCAGGAGCAGAGAGCGCATCAGCAGCGCAAGTTCCAGGGGTCTTGTTTTAACTGTCACAAGGTTGGGCACAAGGCATCGGAGTGCCGTAGCGCACTAGCAGGAGCCCAGCAGGGCAAGGGTCCGAACCAGCAGCAGCAGCAGCGCCAGCAGGGCAGAGGTCAGGGCCAGCAGAACAGGCTCGAGGCACCGCCAGCAGCTCAGAGGACTGAGGGACAGATTCGGGCAGTTCAGGATGTTTCTCAGGGACAGATTATCCCCTATTCTCCAGCACCATCAGCAGAGCAGCCTTCAGCCACGGGCAGGGTATATGCGGTGGTTCCTCGTGATCACGGAGCTAGCGGAGCTGTTGTGGAGGGTACGTTCTTTGTGAACTCTCTTCCCGCCCGTATTCTTTTCGATTCGGGAGCTTCGCATTCATTCATCTCGCATGCATTTATGACTAGACTCCAGCTCGTAGCTCAGCCCCTAGACACCCCTCTATCTATTTTCACCCCTTTAGGAGAGGTATCGCTTCTGGAGAGCGTTTGTAAGAGGTGTACCGTCAGTCTAGACGAGTCGGAGTTCATAGTGGATTTGATAGTGTTGCATATGTCCGAGTTTGATGTCATCCTTGGTATGGATTGGTTGTCTTCCTACCATATTAGTATTGACTGCTTTGCGAAGACAGTCAAGTTGCGGGCGTCCGATGGGTCCGAGATGATTGTAGCCACCTCTCAGGGCAACCGATTTGCGGAGTCATTTCTGGCATACATCGAGGAGGTGATGCGACGGGATGAGGGTGCTGAGTTATTGGAGACTAGAGTTGTCTCAGAGTATCAGGATGTCTTTCAGGACATACCTGGGTTACCTCCTGTGAGAGAGGTTGAGTTCTGTATCGAGTTGCAGCCAGGCACAGCCCCGATATCCCGCGCACCCTATCGTATGGCACCAGTTGAGATGAGAGAGCTGTAGACCCAGTTGGACGAGTTGCTAGCTCAGGGTTTTATTCGTCGGAGTCATTCTCCGTGGGGCGCGCCGGTCCTCTTCGTGAAGAAGAAGGACGGCAGCATGAGATTATGCATAGATTATATAGAGTCGAACAAGGTCACGATCCGGAATAGGTACCCACTACCTAGGATTGATGACTTGTTTGACCAGCTGCAGGGAGCACAGTATTTCTCGAAGATTGAACTTCGTTCTGGCTATCATCAGTTGCGGGTTCGGGAGATGGATATTCCCAAGACCGCTTTTCTTACTCGATATGGATCCTTCGAGTTCTTGGTCATGTCATTTGGGTTGACCAATGCACCCGCGGTATTCATGGATTTGATGAACCGGATCTTCCGTCCCTTCTTAGATCAGTTTGTGATCGTGTTCATTGACGATATCCTCATTTACTCGAGATCGGAGGCAGATCATGAGGAGCACCTACGGATAGCATTGAGGACTCTTCAGGAGCATCAGCTGTATGCTAAGTTCAGCAAGTGTGAGTTTTGGCTTTCAGAAGTCAGATTTCTTGGGCATGTTATCAGTAGAGAGGGCATAGCAGTGGACCCAGCTAAGGTCACAGCAGTTCTTGATTGGGAGC
>BQKN01066446.1:0-32645 GCA_022839385.1 Asparagus kiusianus
TATTTTCTTTTGTTTTGTTCAACTCCTAAAAGTAAGAAAAGCGAAGAGATGAGATGAGTTGTCATTATTTTATTGGAGGATATGACACAATTTTAAGAAAAACCCATTTCATGAAACTTTTTTGAGGAAATAGGTGGAAGAAAAGTTTTAGTGATATCTTATCATATTTCTTTTTCTTTGATTCTAGGAAATCAACCAAACAACCTCTAAACAGACACTAAAAAACTTGGATAGTTATATATTTCCTGGATTTTTGACTTTGTAATAAATCCAGAATACAAAGTCAATTGCCAAACAGCCCGATATTGTTGTGTTGGCAACCGCGTGGGAACCGCAAACCCTGAAAAATTTGTTAGTCAAAGGCCCATCTATCAAAATCCCAATTAGGTCGAAGTCCATTAACTAGTTGTGGCCCATTTACACCGAACACTAACCTCAAGCAGGGGGCTTTAATTTCAATCAAATCACGTGGCCTGTCAACTCCTCATCATTTCGGGTGGTAGGTTTGCCTCAGAAGAAAATAAAATCCAACAAAGCCTTCATCAAAAGCAGCGCACGGCTCTCAAAGCGGTGTCTCTTGCGCTCCAGCGCCATAGCAACCCCGACTCGGTCAATCAAATTTCTTGTCTCCACTACTAATCCTAATTAGCGCCAACTGTTCCCATTTTAGTATAAATAAGAATAATAATTAAATTAAATTAAGTCACGTAGAAAGAGAGAGGCTCAGAGAAATTGACCGTGGTCCGCTGAAAACGACGACTCTAGAGAGAGAAAGTAGAGGGCGGCATAAAAAGCAGCTCGCTCTCTCCCGCGCCTCCCCCTCAAACGAAGAGAGAGAAAGCGGGCGATATAATCAAGACCCTCGTTTCTTTTGGTCAAAACCCTAGCTCCAAGGACTCAGAGGTTCGTACTCCCAATTATAGTCTTTGTGCATTCTTTAGTCGCTTCTCGATTCGCGCGCATGAGATTGCTAGATTTAGATCGTTTTTTATCGCCGCCACAGCGATCCGATCCTAAATCGCGAGCTCGATTACTGTTTATTTTCAATTTTTTCGAGTTTCTGAGCGACCAAGCTCTGATCGGAGTAGAAATGCTATGTAGATGGCTTTACTTCGATGGATTCTTAGGGTTTTGGTCAAGATAAATGCTGTTTTTATTTTACTTTCTTGGATCGGATTCCGATCGTTTTGTTTGTCGTCGGATGATGACGATTGCAGCGTTTTGACTGATGCTAGGTTTTTGATATCAGGAAGTGGAGTTTGGATCAAATGGATCAGGTGAGCGGCCATGGACTTTTATTTTCTCTTTTTTTTCGCGCAAAAGTATGGTATTCTAGAGGTAATGTGGATGATTTTTTTTTTTTGTATTAGTATGAGAAAGTGGAGAAGATTGGGGAAGGGACTTATGGTGTTGTGTACAAAGCTCGAGATCGTCTCACAAATGATACAATAGCACTGAAGAAGATAAGATTGGAGCAACAAGATGAGGGTGTCCCGAGTACCGCTATTAGAGAGATCTCACTGCTTAAGGAAATGCAGCATGACAACATAGTCAGGTATCTATCTGTCGATTTCTCGATCTCTTTCTTTTTGAGTACATGTTCTACGTTTTGTTCTTACTAATGCTATAAAGTGATAAACGAGGATCTGTAGGATTATATATCTTTATCATGCTATATTGGAGTTTGTTCATTTGCTCTTCTTTATTGCATCTACTGCTGAATAACAATGTGAAAGGTAGATGAAGTTGTTGGCTTGGCATGCCCTATAGTCATAAGAGCAATGGTGCCCACTGGATGTAGTTTCTGCATTTGAATTAATGTCTTGATAGTAACATTTTGATGCCATTTGCATTGCTTATTTGTTTGTTTCACAGTAAATTGACCAAGTATTGGCAATCTTGGCTGGATGGAGTTAACATTGATCTATTGTTACTGTTGCGGCTTATTTCAGCTGGTGCTTCATTTCGTTATTGTGTGCACCCGCAAAATGAAATGCTATTTTAGTGTAAAATAAGCATCCTTTGCTTGCCCGCCCTGAAATTATTGAACAGGAAATATTCTTCTTCCATGTCTAGAATTTGGTACTTGAACGTGCAAGTAGTGGATTGACCTGAATATCTTCTCCTAAGTCCTTGCGTTTCTGTTTCAGTAGATCAGTAATGTTTGTGAAGAACTGTGACAAACATGTGTAGGGCAGGTTATCATGGTACATGACGCGTGATGCAACAATGAGCTATTTGTGGCATCTATCAAAGATAAAACCATAACCAATATCTGATCTGTAAAGCACAATAAAGCTCGTAGAGAAGGTCTGTTGGTAGGTCCAATTCGTACCAAAAATATTGAATGATTTTGAAAAAGTTTGCAGTTGCCTGAACATGCATTCGATGAAGATAAGATGTAGATATAAAATTGAAGGTAGGGTTTTAATGTAAATATTTATACCTATTTTGAAAGTGTTAAACGACTTCCCGGTGATTCTTCAAAAAGTGTTTCCTTGAGGGCTAGCCACTTCAATAATGTCTGTGGTTCATAGGTGGGGTCACATAGTATTAAGCATGTCTTGCTGCATCATGGACATGTTTAATATTTTCTTTTGGTTTTCTTGATGGTAACATTTTCATCGCCTCCATCCTCCTAATTATATACCTCATTAAGTAGTGGTTAATGCCATCATGGCACAACCCTCTTCTTAACTATACAACGTAAGGGTGTAGTTTTATGACCTCAACGTATATTGGAAGTTCTTTCATGATATCCACTATTTTTAAAGATATATAAGGATGTCCTAAGACTAACCTTTGAAATGCTTGATATACTTTTAAGATATCTTTCTCTGGTAGTCTTTATATCCATGCTTAGCAGGTGCGAATTGTTTGAGACCTAGTTAGTTAGGTGAAGGACCAATTCTTGTATATAGAAAGAAATGTTGACATATCTCCCATATTCTATATACTTTCTATTTGCTCTCTGGCCCAATTTGTTCATCGGTCAAGTCAATGCGAATTGCTGTACACACAAGTATATATTTGCTTGTCGTTATGTTAAAATTTTCCAACACCATTGTATATGTCACGGCTACTTGTATTCATCACTTTTCTTGATTGCCTTGATGTGGAAACAATACAAAGTGTGATATAAACTGGAAGACTTATTTCCATCCAGCTTCATTGTCTCATCCATAAGATGTAAAGTTTACTTAAATGGTTCATGTTATTAGGTTTGTCGAGTATGTGAAGGCAATTGCAAAGCATATAAATCCGAGACAAACCCTTGGGGTATGGTGTTCTGGTCTCCATATAATATGTGATGTACAATTATTCATCCTCATGTTAAGAATTTTCTTTATAAGGCCTTTGATCCTTTATGATTTAGATGACACATCCATTGTGTTTTCATAACCATGTCAGTGTCATAATTATATTCTAAAACTTGTTTCATTCAGTGTTTTTAAGGGCATATTCAGGGCGCGCCTTGGTCGCGAGGCGCTTCGACGTAGTGATGTAGCGCCCCACAGCAGGTGTGGGGCCCTACGCTTGCGTCGGGCGTGCGCTTGGGGAGCGCGTCGTAGCGCCTGCCGCCTTCGGCAAGGCGTGCGCCTCAGTAACAGGACAGAATCCTAATTTTATTCAGTGGGTTATTAGGTACAAATCCGCTTCCCACTTAAACCCGAAACCAAAAAAAAGATGTTAGGGTTCTGCCGCTTCCTTCTTCCACTTTTTCTCTCATTTTCTCCTTGCAGTCTTCACTCGGCAACAGCAAGCAGTAAAGACAAGCGGTGAAGGGCGATGGCAAGCTGCAATCGGCGACGACGTGGTGCAATCGGTGATGGCGAGCGGCAATCGGCAGATGGCGAGCAGCAGATACGTTCTTCTTCTCCTTTCTCTTTGTTTTCTTTTATTTTCCTTTTTTCTCCTTACCGATGTTTTTCTGGTCCTTCTTTTCTTTTTTTTTGTTTTGCGTTCTCTCTTCACCCTTCTTGCTGATATTCCCTGTCCATTTGCAACTAAACTTAAAATCTGAGTTTTTAGTTGTTGACTGTTAAGTATAAACTGTTAAGAGTGAGTTGTTATTTTTTGTTCCTTAATTAAGTTCTTGATTGTTAATTGTTAACAGAGAGATTGCTGAGATATTTCTTGAGTCTTGACTGTTAATTGTTAAGAGAGAATGGAACTTGATGAATTAGTTATAAGACTTATAGTATCTTCACTCTTTAAAGCTTCACTATATCAGTTCTTAATTAAGTTCACTATTCTAAACTTGATTTGATTTTATTGTTAACTAACTTACAAAGAGAGATTTAATGTTAACTAACTTGCTCTTCCTTGATGTTAGTTCTTAATTAAATTTTTTTTATTAATATCGCTCTTGACTGTTAACTGTTTTTTCTTTGGCTTAATATCAATATGCAGGTCATGATATTATGAACTAATTGATTGCTTCTTATTAATACATATCGGTCATAATTGTTGAAATTGTTCAAGCTTATTGGTGTAGTACTAGTGCTACTATTTGATTTCATGTGCGAGACTGCGCGTGTTGATTCTTGCTATTTGATGCTAGGTGTAGTGCTACCAGTTTATTTGTCATTTGTAACCTGTAAAGAGGAAAATAAAATTTAACAATATAGTTGTTAGTGATGCAATATACCAGTATGAAAGTTTGAATAATTTGCATGATTGAATGAAAATTAATGTACAAGTTTAATTAACTAAATCTATATACTATATTATTTGTAAATATATGAATTTTGTTGCATAATGCATATATGTGTTTTGGTGTAGATATGTCTTCATCAGCGGGTGGTGGTAGAAGACAAGATCCTACGTGGAAATATACTTCATTAGTTGTGATGAAAATGCAAATAGACACAAGTGCATATTTTGTAACAAGATCACAAATGGCGGCATATCCCAACAAAAAGATCATCTAATTAGGACGGATAGGAAACCTAAAAAATGTGAGGCTTTGTCAAAAAGTCCCTTCCGATGTGGTTGAAGAGCTAAAAGATTATGAAGAAAGACAAAAAATAGCTAAAAGACAACAAGCTATAGATGATTATCTCCCTAATCTTGGAGATGAGAACATGGTGGAGATCGATGATGAGGAGCTTGAAGATGAACAAATACAAGAATCTAGAGATAGAAGAAGAGGCCCGACGGTTCCTAGGTCATCTTCGGTAACGGCAAGAGGAACGGTGAGTGTTGGCTTGCACATTGTGGGATCTTCCACATGCCCAAAGAGGAAGGGGTCGATGGATGCATTTCTTACATTTGATCCCGCTCTAGAGATCGTCAAGGATGAAAGAAGGCGCAAGTTGAGGTAAACGTGTATTGAAGAAAGTCTCAACAAAGATGCAGTGGCTAAAGTGCATCAAGACATAGCTCGGTGGTGGTATCAAGCCGGCATTCCCTTTAATGCTGCTTGTCTTAGGTCTTTCAAAATCATGTTAAAGTTTGTGGTGGCTTTTGGGCCTAACTTGCCTCCGACATTACACCATTTGAGAGACCCTTCGCTTAAAAAGGGGAAAAAATACACCAATGATCTGATACAACCTCATAAGGAGGTGTGGGATATCAAAAGTTATTCTTTCATGTCAGATGATTGGAGTGACAGAAATGGGAGGACATTGATCAACTTTCTTATGTACTCTCTTTATGGTACAGTGTTTCATTCCTCTATTGATGCTTCTGATGAGATCAAGACGGGTGACCAAATGTTTGAGATACTTAGCGAGAAGATTAAGCTCATAGGGCCTTAGAATGTTGTTCATATCATCACAGATAACCATTCTAGTCTTAAATATGCAGGTAAAATTTAAGCAATTGATTTTATTTTGGTTATGAATCCTTTGCTATGTTAGGATGCTTTGATATTGATCTTTTTCATTTTTTTGTTATAGGAGCGGAATTGGAAAAAGAGTATCCACATTTATATTGTACTCCATGTGCTGCTCATTGTATTAATCTCATGCTCAAGGATATTGGTAAACTACCATTTGTGAAGCTAACCTTGAGTCGAGCTATAGAGTTGATGGGATTCATCTACTCACATGCGTGGGTTTTGAAGCTGATGAGAGGTGAAGCTAACGACAGAGAGTTTCTTAGATCGGTGGTGACACGATTTGCCACGTCATTTATGACTTTGTCAAGCATCAGTTGACAAAAATAATCTCAGAAAGATGTTTAATTTGGAGAAATAAAGACAAAATAAGTGGGCAAGAGATTCAAATGGCAAATCAGCTAAAAAGATAGTTTGTATGCTATCTTTCTGGAATAACATCGTTCGTATTCTCAAGCTCACGGCTCCTCTCGTTGGTGTTCTTAAACTTGTTGATGGTGACAAGAAGCCTGCTATGGGATACATTTATGAGGCGATGGATAGAGCAAATGAGGTTATTGTTAAAGCCTTTGTTGATGATTCAACAAAATGTTCTAAGGTATTTGATATCATCGATAAGAGGTGGCACGATCAGCTTCATCAGTCTTTACATGTTGCAGGATATTACCTTAATCCTACATTTTTCTATGACCATCCAAACATCCAAGGGGATGACGAAGTTATGAAATGTCTTAATCAAGTCATTGAGAAGATGGTCCCCACACAAGACTAAGACAAGGTTGATAGGCAGTTGGATATATACAGGCATGCTGGGGTCTTTTTGGCATGGAGATAACTAAGAAAAACAGAAAGAAGAAGTCTCCAGGTAAATATACATATAGGTAAATATACATAATATAAACCCTCAATTGACTAGATTTTTTATAGGAAATACACTACTAATCATACTATCTAAATTGACAGCTGATTGGTTGGAGTCTTATGGTGCATCAGCACCAGAGTTACATAAGCTTGTTGTTAGAGTCATCAGCCTTACTTGTAGCTCCTTTGACTGCGAAAGAATTTAGATTACTTTTGAGCAAGTATGATTAGTTTTGTTTTATTAAACAAAATAGATTTAATTCCCTTAGAGATATGGATATTGATTTGATTGATTTGTATAAATTACAGATACACACCAAGAAGAGAAATAGATTGGATCATAAGAGGTTGCAAGATCTAGTTTACTGTAAATACAACCAAGCTATGAAGGAAAGATTTGACTGCAAAGATTCTATTGATCCGATTAAGTTGGTTGATATAGATGAAAGTAATGAGTGGTTGTTAGGGCAGTTCAATGAAGGTGAAAATGCAGAGAATGACTTGGTGGAGGGCGAGGACAACCTAACATATGGTGTCGTAGGAGATGCGATGGGAGCTGAAGAAGATGATGATATATATTTAAGATCGACTAGTAGGTTTCAAGGATCTTCGAGTGGTATTGGTTCATTATCGAGGAGGAGGGAGCCAGTTTTCGAGTCAGAAGATGAAGAGGAGTTTAATGATGAGGAGGAGACTGAAGAGGAGGATATTCTCTTTGAAGAGGATGATGATGATGTTAATGAGGATGACTAAAGTCATTAGGCTATTATTTTGCGACTTATTTGCTTTGTTTTATTAGATTGCTTTGCTTTGATGTTAGTGAACTCCTTAAGTGTTCTAACTCTTAGTTACTTTATTTTGATGGACAACTTGATTTGCTTTAATGATTAAAACTTTATCTTGTAATTTGGTAGTATATATTTTATTTATCCTGTGTCCTTGACATTTTCTATGTGAAATTTCACAACTATATTTTTTTGTGCATCTTGTATGTCTTCAAAATTTTTGTGGTCTGGAGTGTGCCTCGCTTCGCTCGGGCGCGCGCATTGTATTGCGCCTTGGGCATGTGCGTGTAAATTGACTTTGCGCCCCCGCATTGCGCCTCGCGCATTAAAAACACTGGTTTCATTAATGTTTATTATAGTTACTCCTTTATTAACTCATTTAACCATCGTGATGGTAGGGTGGCCCCCGATGACGTTAATAATCTTATGGTGGTAAGATTTTGACCAAAAATATCTTTTCTTTAGTTGATTTGTCTTCCATACACGGTATCCACCCTTTCTTGGCACATTTTGATGGATATTAGCTCTCTTTACCCCCCCCCCCCTAAATGCGTCTCAGCACAGTTCTTCAGTATGTTATGGGAAAAGACTCTTGAGATGTGCCTTCTCATATAAAAGCCTATATCCATTGTTATTTTGCTAATAATCTAGTAGTACGTCATACAAAGTATATGCCATATAGTCATGAATCAACTACTTCAGATGTACCTTCTACATAGGACTTTATATCCAATTTTATTTTTCCAATCTATTATTTCACCAATAAATATCTTTAAACCTGTGTAGGTCCACGATATGATGTGATTCCATGAACTACTGCAATTATGTATTTTTGTACTTCTAGGAAACAACCACATGACTTGATATATTGTTGTTGTAGCTAGTAAAAAATGCAAAATTGTCAAACTAGATTAACCCAATACAGCATAGGCCCCCCAAGGGCAGTTTGGTCATTTAACATGACCCACTGGACTTATCAAATTGGCTAAGGATACAAGAGTACAAGAGATCCTAAGTAAAAAGCAATGCTGAATTCAACTTAAAGGCAGAATGGGCTCAAAACAAGTTTAGCCCCAAGTGGCACTTAGCCTTGCGTGAGCTTGCCCTGCATGGTTGTTTACTTCGTACAAGCTTAGCCCCATGTAGATTAACTTTGCCTGAGGTTCGTGGGCGCGACAAATCAGTGATGATGACCCTCTTTAGATGTCAGATCATCATACTCTTACATTAAATGCCAATGATTGCACATGAATGGCGTTGTAGTATACTAGTATAGAGCATGGCACTATCGAAGACCGCCCCTATGCTATTCGTGCGTAGCCATAATCTTAGCCTCGCGGGGTCAAAGCTGTATCACCATAATTATATTTAATGAGACTGACTAAAGTATCTTCGTGTGATGATGAACTATAGTACCCGTGGGATGAAATTCTGAAAAGACACTATGTAGTCATTTAATGCTCTTTTAACAGCTGTACAATTACATTTAACCCCGCGTGGGCTAATGTCATGTGGAGCACAAATTTCATCTTATAATTAGGTTTCCTTCTCTAACATTACAACGGTTCGGTTCTCTTCTTAGCCCACACTTAGGTTCAGCCCCCTTTGGTTCCTGCATTAGCTGCGTGCTATAGCTGCTAGCAATGGGTTAGTCCCGCGCCGTCGTGCTAAACTCTTCTAATCCAAGAGTTCTATGCCATATAGCACTTGAACTTTGATCTCGTGCTGGCACTTTTTTGCCTTGCCTCAAAAGCTCCACCCTTTAGCTCATCAACGAGGCGACCCCTCGCCAACGAGTTGAGTTCCACATCAACGGAGCTCCTTCCAACTCCGAACTCAACAATAAAGAACAATTTCAACAACGATGATGTACTTTGTTG
The DNA here is from genome assembly GCA_022839385.1 of Asparagus kiusianus. Taxonomy (NCBI): domain Eukaryota; kingdom Viridiplantae; phylum Streptophyta; class Magnoliopsida; order Asparagales; family Asparagaceae; genus Asparagus; species Asparagus kiusianus. The sequence continues at coordinate 9,369 of BQKN01066446.1, forward strand.
GGACAAAGCCGGGGCCTAATAGAGTAGTCTTAGTGAATAATAGAGTGGAAGTTATAAAAAAGAACACACAGATTTTTGTGGAAAACCCCTTAAATGAATTTGGAATAAAAATCATGGGCAAGGATAGAATAATCTATTATGAGGAAAAACTTTGGAGTTATAATATCTCTTTACAAGGAGAAACTCTCCATTTTTCTCACTTCTATATATGGAGTTGTTTCATGGATGAATTTTTTCTGAAGAGTTTTGGATCTATTTATAGTGGCTGGGAAAATACTATTCCTTGTTTTATAATTTTTTACTATGCCAACCTTTCGGTGCCCGTTTTTCACTTTCGGTGCATTTATTTTTGTGGGGCCCGTCACTTTTTTATTTGTCCACAATTGTTGCTGTCAGCAATTGCGACTGACAATCTCCCACTTGAAGATTTGATTGAATATCAATCATTATTTTCACACCATTCCTTCTATCTTATCATCTTCATATTGTTCACGTCTCAGACAGATCATAAGAGGATCGATAGCAAATAAACTTATCAATATTGATTATTTTTGTCAAAAAGTATGCGAGGTTATTTTTTGTGTGAATTTTCTGCATATCCACTATTTCTTCTTTCACTTTCTCACGAACGAAGTGGTACTAAACTCAAATTTGTTTTGTCTTTGAATGAATAACTGTATTTCTTGCTAAGTGCTTTGCACTTAACTATCACAAAATAGAGAAATGTTCTTTTATTCATACCTGAGTTTCTCCAGCACCATCTTCAATCATATCGCCTCTTTACTAGCTTGTGTAGCTGTTACATATTCTGTTTTTATTGTTAAAGTAGCCACAACTGTAGTTTTGAAATCCAGCTTACAGCTTCACCAGCAAGTGTAAACACATAGCCTGTGATGGATTTACTATTATCACCATCACCTGCATAATCTAAATCAACATATCCATTGACAATAAAATTTGATCCCCATAACATAATGCAACATTTGAGATTCTCTTAATGTATCTTAGGACCCTCTTTATAGCATTTCAATGCTCTTTATCAGGATTTGCCATGTATCGACTAACCACTCCTACTGCTTGTGCAATGTCTCGTCTTGTATAAATCATAGCGAACATTCAACTTTCCAGTGTTGATACATACGATACTCGAGACATCTCCATTCTCCATTCTTCACTACTAGGACTCATAGTGAAGAATAACTTAAAATTAACAGGAAGGGTAGAAATTGAGTTACAATATTGCATGTTAAAGCGTCGCAATGTTTTTTTCAAATAATTCTTTTGAGAAAGACAAATCTTTTTATTAATTCTGTCTCGGTAAATTTGCATCTCTAAAATCTTGTTTGCAGATTCTAAGTCCTTTATTTAAATTTCCTAGCCAACTGTGCTTTTAATTCTTTGATATGATCTTTATTGGGGCCTGCAACCAACATGTCGTCAACATACAACAATAAGATAACAAAGTTATTTTCATCAAACCTTTCAAAACATGCATAAGAGTCTGAATTAAGTCTGTTGTATCCAAAGCTCATGATAAATGGATCAAATCTCTTGTACCAACACCTCGGCACATGTTTTAGATTGTATAGAGATTTGTTTAATCTGCAAACCAAGTTCTCTTTTTCCATTTCTTCGAAACTTTCTGATTGGATCATATAAATTTATTCTTCAAGATATCCATGAAAAAATATTTTTACATCTAGTTGCTCTAGATGTAAGTCAAATATAGCGCTCATAGCTAGGACTATTCGGACTGTTGTAAGTTAAAATATAGGAGAAAATATTTTATTAAAGTCAATACCTTCTTTTTGAGCATATCCTTTTATTACCAATCTAGCATGATATCGCTCCACTTAATCATCTCCATTTCACTTAATCTTGTAGACCTATTTATTTCCAATAGCTTTCCTTCCTTATGGTAGTAGCACAGTACCCAAGTCTTAATCTTATGGGGAGCTTTAATTTCTTCCTACATTGTTATCATCCATAAAGATGCATCTGTATTGTTTACAGCTTCATGGAAAGTTGAGGACTCTCCATCCTCTTAGAAAGTATGCAACAATACTCTCTGTAATATACTCCGAGTGCCAAGTCTGTGATCTTCTCTCACGAGTTGACCTTGGAATTTCTGGAGCCTCGGACTCGATTACTTGTACATCATGCTTCGAAGTTGCTTCAGAAGAATTTGAATCATTTTCTACCTGAACAGCTATAGTCTCTGAGTCCTTCCTTAAAATATTTTTTTTCTTCATTTTGTAGTTGATTCTCTATAAAGGTAATCTTTGTTGATGATAACCTTGCGGGTAGTGAGATCTTCACAAGCGATACCCCTTTACTTCGTCAGCATACCCAAAAAATATGTATTTTTTGGATTTTAAATCTAGCTTTGTAATTTCTTGGGCATTGTACATTACGTACACCGGACATCCAAATATATAGAGGTTGGAATAATTAGCTAGCTTGTCAGTCTATATTTCCATCGATGTCTTTAACTGTATTGTGATTGATGGAGATCGATTCACCACATAACAGGCGGTTTTTACTGCTTCAGTCCAAAAGACTATCCAGATTTGCAGTTACCAATATTGTTCTTGTTCTTATCAACAGAATTCTTTTCATCGCGTCGTCACTCTATTTTCTTGAGGAGTATAAGTAGTACTGAATTATCTTTTGATACCTTCTTACTTGCAAAATATAAAAAATTCATCGTCTATGTATTCTCCTCAATTATTTGACCTTAAACACTTGATCTTCTTCTTAGATTCAAGCTTGACTCGCGTTTTGTAGGCTTTAAAGGTTGAGAACACATCCGTCTTTTTCTTGATAGGATACACCCAACATCTTCTGGGGTAATCATCAACAAAAAAAATATTTTGCTCCTCCCATGAATGTAACTGGTGCTTGTCATACATCAGAATGAACTAGTTTCAGAATAGCATTGCTTCTAGAACTCGATATGTTGAACTTTAGCCGATGCTGCTTACTTGTAACACAATGCTCGCAAAATAGAAGAGCTACCGAATTAAGTTCAGGAAGCAGCTTCTGATCGGAGAGAATCGTTAAGCCTTGTTCTGACATGTAGCCTAGTTTATGATGTCACATCATGGTTTGTTCTTTTCCATGGTTAGTTCATATCACACATGAATCAGCTTTCTGCAGGGTTTCTCTCTTGAGCATGTATAGATTTGCAACTATTTTTTCTCCTTTTATCATAATAAGCGCCTATTTAACAATCTTCATGATCTCATTCTGTATGTGTCTTGCATCCGAGCTCATCTAATTATCCTAAAGATAACAGATTTTTCTTTAAGCCTTTCACATGTCGTACATCTTCAATAGTGCGTATTGTACCATCAAACATTTTGATTTTAATTGTGCTAATACTAGAAATCTTCAAGATATGATCATTGTCTATGAATACAGATCCTCCTGAGATAGGTTCATATTTGTGGAACCATTCTTTCCGGGAGGCCATGTGCTAGGAGGTTGCTGAATCTAGAAGCCAGACATTAGCAAATTTTTTTCTACCTTCATCAACAGTGGTTGCTCTACTATATAAAATTTTACCATTATCTGACGTGTTGACAACGCATCCTTAAGATGTTGATAGCTCTGAAGATTTTTTATCACCACTTTTCTTATTGTGCTAACACTCCGATTTCACGTGCCCTCTTTTGTCACAATTGTAGCATTTGATATTCTTCTTATTTTTTGATTTTGATCTACCATGGGTATGACTCCTACTAAAGCCACGTTCCGTTGATCTTCCTCTCGTCACCGATAAGGCATTCGCTTGTTACGAACTTGCCTGCCTATCTTCCTTATTCTGGCGTTGATTTTCTTCCTCCAGAACAACGGTTGCAACGTTATCGAAGACTAAATTGTCCGTGAGGACGTTGTTTGTTAGGTTGATGATGAGCTGATCATACGAGTTAGGTAAACCTTGAAGTGGAAGTTATGCACGTTTATTCACACATTGTATGTCCTAAGGTTGCTAGTTGGGAGAATAGTGTGTTTAGGGTGTTGATATGGTCGGTCATTGATGTAGATTTGCCACCCTTAAGAGTGTAAAGTCTCGTTTTTAAGAAGATTTTGTTGTGTAGGGATTTTGCCTCATATAGTTTTGTTTGAGTATCCCAAATCTCCTTTGCTACCTTCTCCTCTATGCTTAAAAGCACCCCATCTGCTAATGTCAGATGGAGATTTGCAATAGTATTCCCGTCCATCTCGTTCTATTTCTTATCATCTGTGATGTCATATGGCCTTGCACCGATGGCCGCTAGGCAATCTTCTCTCAATATAGCCTTTATCTTTAACTTTCACAGTGAGAAATTACTCTTGTTGAATTTCTTGATCTTGAACTTTACCGTCATTGCTTTTATCATGAACAGTATCTTTTTACTATTTCACGTAAACAATAACTATATTTATGAACAATAATCATATCCTTAAATAGTACTGTGCTTATGAATAGTATCGTATTTATGAACAGTACCGTACTCGTGAATAGTATCTGTGAATAGTATCTATCGCCTTCATATGGTAAATGATAATCTAACTTATTTTTTAATATGGAGGATCCACCTTTGGTGGCAGCCATAGAGCATACGATAAGTAGATACACGCACACTAATTTAGGTTCTGATACCACTTGTTGGGACAAACCCGGGGCCTAATAGAGCATGGTCTCAGCGAATAGTAGAGTGGAAGTAAAAAAAGAACACAGATTTATGTGGAAAACCTCCTAAATGAAATTAGGGTAAAAACCACGGTAATGATAGAATAATCCACTATGAGAAAAAAATTTGGAGTTACAATCTCGATTTACAAGAAGAAACTCTCTCTATTTTTTCTCTCACTCTTCTATATGTGAAGTTGTTTCTGGAATTGATTTTTCCTGAAGAATTTTGGGCCTATTTATAGTGGCTGGGAAAATACTATTCCTAATTTTATAATATTTTTTTACTGTGCTAACCTTTCGATGACCGCTTTCCACTTTCAGTGCCTTTATTTTTGTGGGGCCCGCCTCATTTTTATTTGTCCACAATTGTTGCTTTCAACAATTGCGGCTGAAATACTTGTGGTCAACGGCACAAGGAATCTATTCTCTTTTAGCATAATTCTCTGGGATCAAAGAATTGTACATTTCTTTTTTGAGTCAAGAAGAGCATTGTAAACCTTCATATTTTGTAAACTTTTTTGACCAGAAAATAGTTGTATGCTAGGGCTATATTATCAGGAATACACTTTTACGTTCCTGGTGGTCTAAAGGGATAGCAACAAAATGCAAGTAATTTATGTTCTAGCTCCTGAAGGTACACGATACACGATTGGTGCATATCTACATGACCCTGATCCATACTTTTCTCTGTTCCCAGGCTTTTCATGTCATACACGATTGGTGCAAAGTTAGTTTACACGTACATGCGCAATGCAATGCGAGCCCCCGATGGAAGCGAGGCGCACTCCAGACCACAAAAATTTTGAAGATATACAAGATGCATGAAAAAAATTATTTTTGTGAAATTTCACATAGAAAATGTCAAGGACTCAAGATAAATAAAATATACTATCAAATCACAAGATAAAATTTTAATCATTAAAGCAAATCAAGTTGTCCATCAAAACAAAGCAACTAAGCCGCTAGAACACTTAAATGGACTAAATTATGTATGTGGATGTGTTTTTTCTTTGGGTTGGGTTGGGGGGGTTGGGGGAAGGGCTAGTCAAACATTGATTTACCTCCATAAGGGCCAAACATTTCCTAATTCAGGACGAAAAGTATCCATTTGTAGTGTACAGTGTTTTCAATGCGCGAGGCACAATGTGGGGCACAAAATTAGTTTACACGCACATGCGCAAGGTGCAATGCGATGTGCGCACCCGAGCGAACCAAGGCGCACTCCAGACCACAAAATTTTTTAAGATATACTAGATACACAAAAAAATATATTTGTGAAATTTCACATAGAAAATGTCAAGGACGCAAGATAAATAAAATATATACTACCAAATTACAAGATAAAGTTTTAATTATAGAAGCAAATCAAGTTGTCCATCAAAACAAAGCAACTAAGCAGCTAGAACACTTAAGGAGTTCACTAACATCAAAGCAAAGCAATCTAATAAAACAAAGCAAATAAATAGCAAAATAATAGCCTAATGACTCTAATCATCCTCATTAACATCATCATCATCCCCTTCAAAAGGAATATCCTCCTTTTCAGTCTCCTCATCATTAAACTCCTCTTCATCTTCCGACTCGGAAATTGGCTCCTCCATTGTCGATGAACCAATACCACTCGAAGATCCTCGAAACCTACTAGTCGATCTTAAATATATATCATGATCTTCTTCAGCTCCCATCGCATCTCCTACGACACCATATGTAAGGTTGTCCTCGTCCTCCACCAAGTCATTCTCTACATTTTCACCTTCACTGAACTGCCCTAACAACCACTCATTACTTTCATTTATATCAGCCAACTTAATCGGATCAATAGAATCTCTGCAGTCAAATCTCTCCTTCAAAGCTTGGTTGTATTTACAGTAAACTAGATCTTGCAACCTCTTATGATCCAATCTATTTCTCTTCTTTTTGTGTATCTGTAATTTATACAAATCAATATCCATATCTCTAAGGGAATTAAATCTATTTTGTTCAATAAAATAAAACTAATCATACTTGCTCAAAAGTACTCTAAATTCTTTTGCAGTCAGAGAAGCTACAAGTAAGACTGAGGACTCTAACAGCAAGCTTCTGCAACTCTGGTGCTGATGCACCATAACACTCCCACTAATCAGCTGTCAATTTAAATAGAGTGATTAGTAGTGTAATTCTATAAAAACTCTAGTCAATTGAGGGTTTATATTATGTATATTTACCTGGAGACTTTTTCTTTCTGTTTCTCTTAGCTATCTCCATACCAAAAAGACCCCCAGCATGCTTTTATATATCCAACTGTCTATCAACCTTGTCTTGGTCTTGTGTGGGCACCATCTTCTTAATGACTTGATAAAGACCTTTCATAACTTCGACATCCCCTTGGATGTTTGGATGGTCATAGAATAATGCAGGATTAAGGTAATGTCCTGCAGCATGTAAAGGCCGATGAAGCTGATCTTGCCACCTCTTATCAATAATATCAAATACCTTAGAATATTTTGTTGAATCATCAACAAAGGCTTTAGCAATAGCCTACCATAAATGAATCCCATAACAGGCTTCTTGTCACCATCAACAAGTTCAGAACACTAACAAGAGGAGCTGTGAGCTTGAGAATACGAACGATGTTGTTCCAGAAAGATAGCATATGAACTATCCTTTCAGCTGATTTGCCCTTTGAATCTCTTGCCTACTTACTTTGCCTCAATTTCTCCAAATCAAATATCTTTCTAAGGTTATTTTTATGTTGATGGATGTTTGACAAAGTTATAAATGACTTGGAAAATCATGTCACTGCCGGTCTAAGAAGCTCTCTGCCGTTAGTTTCACCTCTCATCAGTTTCAAAACCCACGCATGTGAGTAGATGAATCCTGTCAACTCCATAGCTCGACTCAAGGTTAGCTTCACATATGGTAGTTTACCAATATCCTTGAGCATGAGATTAATACAGTGAGCATCACAAGGAGTCGAATATAAATATGGATACTCTTTTTCCAATTCAGCTCCTATAACAAAAAAATAAAAAAAGGTCAATATCAAAGCATCCTAACATAACAAAGGATTCATAACTATAATATAATCAATTGCTTAAATTTAACCTGCATATTTGAGACTAGAATGTGATGATATGAACAACATTCTGAGAACCTATGAGTTTAATCTGCTTACTAAGTATCTCAAACATTATGTCACCCGTCTTGATCTTATCAGAAGCATCAATAGAAGAAAAAACACTATACCATGAAAAGAGTTCACAAGAAAGTTGATCAATGTCCTCCCCTTTCTGTCACTCCAACCATCTGACATGAAAGAACAATCTTTGGTACCCTACACCTCCTTATGAGGTTATATCAGATCATCAGTGTATTTTTTCTCCTTCCTAAGCAAAGACTCAAATGGTGTAATGTTGGAGGAGGCAAGTCAGGCCCAAAAGCACCCACACATTTTAACATGAATTTTGAAAGACATAAGACAAGCAGCATTAAAGGGATGTTGACTAGATACCACCACCGAGCTATGTCTTGATGCACTTTAGCCACTGCATCTTTGTTGAGGCTTTCTTCAATACACATTTACCTCAACTTGCGCCTTCTTTCATCCTTGACGACCTCTAGAGCTGGATCAAATGTAAGAAATCATCCATCAGCCCCTTCCTCTTTGGGCATATGGAAGATCCCACACTGTGCAAGCCAACACTCATCGTTCCTCTTGCCATTACCGAAGATGACCTAGGAACCGTCGTGTCTCCTCCTCTATCTCTAGATTCTTGTACTTGTTCATCTTCAAGCTCCTCATCATCGATCTCCACCATGTTCTCATCTCCAAGATCAGGGAGATAATCATCTATAGCTTGTTGTCTTTTAGCTATCTTTTATCTTTCTTCATAATCTTTTAGCTCTTCAACCACATCGGAAGGGACTTTTTGACAAAGCCTCACATTTTTTGGGTTTCCTATCCATCCTAATTAGATGATCATTTTGTTGGGATATGCCGCCATTTGTGATCTTGTTACAAAATATGCACTTGTGTCTATTTGCATTTTCATTATCAACTAATGAAGTATATTTCCACGTAGGATCTTGTCTTCTACCACCACCCGCTGATGAAGACATATCTATACCAAAACACATGCATTATGCAACAAAATTCATATATTTACAAATAATATAGTATATAGATTTAGTGAATTAAACTTGTACATTAATTTTCATTCAATCATGCAAATTATTCAAACTTTCATACTGGTATATTGCATCACTAACAATTATATTGTTAAATTTTATTTTCCTCTTTACAGGTTACAAATGACAAATAAACTGGTAGCACTACACCTAGCATCAAATAGCAAGAATCAACACGCGCAGTCTCGCACAGGAACTCAAATAGTAGCACTAGTACTACACCAATAAGCTTGAACAATTTCAACAATTATGACTGATATGTATTAATAAGAAGCAATCAATTAGTTCATAATATCATGACCTGCATATTGATATTAAGCCAAAGAAAAAACAGTTAACAGTCAAGAGCGATAATAATAAAAAATTAAGAACTAACAGCTAGGAAGAATAAGTTAGTTAACATTAAATCTCTCTTTGTAAGTTAGTTAACCATAAAATCAAATCAAGTTTAGAAGAGTGAACTTAATTAAGAACTAATACAGTGAAGCTTTAAAGAGTGAAGATACTATAAGTCTATAACTAATTCATCAAGTTCCATTCTCTCTTAACAATTAACAGTCAAGACTCAAGAAATATCTCAGCAATCTCTCGGTTAACAATTAACAATCAAGAACTTAATTAAGGACAAACAAATAACAACTCACTCTTAACAGTTAACACTTAACAGTCAACAACTAAAAACTAAGATTTTAAGTTTAGTTGCAAATGGACAGGGAATATCAGCAGGAAGGGCAAAGAGAAAAGGCAAAGCGAAAAGAAAAGGACCAGAAAAACATCGCTGAGGAGAAAACAAAGAGAAAGGAGAAGATGAACTTACCTGTTGCTCATCGTGGCCGATTGCTGCTCGCCATCGCCGATTGCCGCTCGCCATCGCCGATTGCACCACGTCGTCGCCGATTGCAGCTCGCCGTCGCCCGTCGTCGCTCGTCTTTGCTGCTTGCTGCTTGCTGCTGCTGAGTGAAGATCCCAAGGAGAAAACGAGAGAAAAAGTGGAGGAAGGAAGCGACAGAACCCTAACATCTCTTTTTTTGTTTTGGGTTTAAGTGGGAAGCGGGTTTGTACCCAATAACCCACTGAATAAAATTGGGATTTTGCTTACTGAGGCGCATGCCTTGCCAAAGGCGGCAGGCGCTACGGGGCGCGCCCCGGGCATGACGCAAGCGTAGTGCCCCGCACTAGCTGTGGGGCGCTACATCACTGCGCCGAAGCGCCTCGCGCCCGAGGCGCGCTCCTGAATGCACCCTTAAAACACTGGTAGTGTACTCAAGCCACTTCCCATCCTCAATCCTCTCGGATGTCACTGATAGTTGTGTAGGTTTAAACTTAATCATTGTTTCATGCAGTCATTTACTTATTTGTAAACTTAATATTTGCAACATATAATTATAACAATAGTTTGGAAGGATGCAGGCTTAGCTCAGCCTGGAGTTACAGGCATTCTGAACTTTCTACAAATAACCTTTTGGTACAGGCATTCTGAACTTTCTACAAATAACCTTTTGGTTTTCTGTTTTCATAATTTTCCTTGCCTTTTTTCTTGTAGTTTTAGATGCTAAATTAGACTTCTTCCTTGACTACACTTTAGCGAAAATATATCATGTTAAGTTTCCTAACTGTTTTCTGAATAACAGGTTGCTTGATGTAGTCCATAGTGAAAAGAGGATATATCTGGTATTTGAATATCTGGATTTGGACCTCAAGAAGCATATGGATACTTGTCCTGATGTTGCTAATGGTCCCCGTATAGTAAAAGTAAGAGCTTTCTATCCTTGGCCTTGACATCCCACATTGAATTATATTACACTTGTTATATTCAGATAAGTTGGTTCATGTACTACCAGAATCATATATTTGCTTATATGGATGTCTTCAGTTCCTAGATATCTGGTTTTTGGACTTCTAGCATGACTACTAAAGGTGGCATTAGGGTTCAGATAACTTTAGTTTAGGTTTGGTTTGATGTGATTTTACCCAGCTGACATAAGCTATACTTAGACTCATACCAACCTGAATAATTGGGTCAAGAACCCTTTCCCATGCTCCTAGCTGCAAATATTAAGATAAGCTGTACCGCGTCTAACCTGGGTATCAGCGGGTCAGGCATGAATTAACTCAACAATTGGGTTATTTAAAGAACATTATTCAACGCACTTAGGCAAAGAACTGAATTCAAGTCCCAGTAACTCAAATTCCAACTAGTTAACCATCAACAAAAGTACTTTTCGTGATAAATAACGTACTCTATTTATTTTTATCCACACTAATTGTATTTTTATTTATTTTTGAAAGAAACATGAGGCCATGACCAAACCTTATAATAAACCACAACAGTGTCCTGACCAGGAAATCAATTTAGAAACCATGTCATGGTACATGACATATTAGATGGGATATATAGAATATAGGTTTTTTTGCTAGATACCACCTTAAAAATAGGGTCATTTTATAGAAACTACCTTTCGTTTTCAATTTATATATAAACCACCTTTCAAGTGGATTTTTGTTCTAGTCAACGACCTCCTAGTAAAAATTTTCACTGAAAACCCAAAAATACCTTTAAAAACTCACATGCAAGACATGTAACTCACTTCGTTAATGTTTAAGTCTAGTTAGTATATGAATCTCGTGCCCTAAATGTGCATTTAAAGGTTATTTTTGGTATTTTAGTGAAGATTTGGTTAGGAGGTGGTTGATTGGAACAAAACCTACTTTAAAGATGTTTTACATAAAAATTGAAAATGAAAGGTTGTTTCTATAAAATGACCCTATTTTGAAGGTGGTTTAAGTGAAAAAAAACCCTAGAATATAATCAGGTGAGTTGGGTCAAAATGGGACTTATCTGACCCTAACACAACCAAATTAATTATCAGGTGGCGCAGGTTGGCCTGATCTTGACCCATTATCTTTTTTGGGGTGATCTAATTTGAAAATTTATGGTGGGAACTGGCCAAGATTGCCCCATTAATGGTTTCTACATCCAAGTCTGGTTGTGCATGCTCTAGCTAGTAGAAGCCCTACATATTCCGCTTATCTTCCAAGGATATCTACTTTTGTGGACCTCATGGTGAAAAATGTATGATTAAATGTCAGCTTAGTCATCCACAATCTAAGATAATGTCAAATCTATGGCCAACATACTTGTGTGCTATTTCTGCACAAGGTTGCTGATAGCGGATCGCGGCGCGTCGCGGCGAGGTACCGTTAAGGCTATATCGGGCTATTGCGGCGAAATCGCGGCAAATAGCGCACAGTCAAATAGCGCACAGTCAAATAGCGGTCAAATTTAAATATATTTAAATATCGTAAATAATAAGAAAATTCATAAAAAAAATCTAAAAATTCAATTAGTTGTAAATTTCTTGTATTATCAATAAATAACAATTAATAAGCTTGTTGTATGAATGAAACTATGAAGAAATTCAAGAAATATAGCATCATAATATGTGTGATAACGGGTTTAGCGGGATTAGCCGCTTTTAACAACAAAAATCCGCTTTTACCACGAAAATCCGCTTTTAACCGCGAAAAACCCGCTTTTAACCCGCTAAAATCCGCTTTTACGCGCTATTCGAATGAATAGCGGATTTTCTCGCTTAAGCCAGCCGCGAAACCCCTACGCGTAGCGCTGAAGGGCCGCGACCGCTATTCGCGCCGCTATAGCCCCGCTATTGGCCGCTATTTACAACATTGTTTCTACATAAAGTGCAGGTTGTGGTGGGAGAATTTTCTTGTGTTGAAATTTTAGGTCTTGAACAGGACCGCTGATAATATCTTAAATCATGGTTTGAAGTATCATACTTATAGTATCAATGTTTTAAATATTGGATATCAAGAAAATATCGGATTACGAAAATTTATATCGGAGTGCAAATATCAGGGAAACATCGGGGATATGTGGTAAATATCGGAATGCTACAACAGATGTTTACATGTATAGCATAATACACTAAAATGTATTCTCCACATAGTCAATGAAACTAAGCATGCAAAATGTAAATAATATATGTTTAGGATCACTAATCAACCTTGTAAAACAAACAAAAGTACAAACCAACATTGCAACATTTCATCTGATTTTTTAGGCCAAAATGTCATACGACATAAAGGGAAAATCTTGATATCTTACCCAAAAATTGCCAAACGTGGTATATTGTTTTGCAACAAGTCATATAAAAAAATATATCGGCCAATATATCGACTGATATATCGGCCATATCGGGGATATATCGTCAACATTAGCCAAGAAGCGGTAAAAGGATAGTTAGAGACCATATCAGTTAAGTCAAGCCCTATAAAAGGATATATCGGAGATATTCGGGCAATATATTGGGCCATATCAGGGATATTTAAATCATTAGTATGTCAGTCCAAATCTACTGAAATTGGTTTATACCACTAACATTCGCTGATAAAGACTAACGAGTGAGGGTGTCCTATGTTGGCTACTAATTACTAGTACATGAGATCTGTGGTTTAACATACTAAAGGTTAATTTGATATACTTATACCGGAAATAAATTTAAAAAGAACAATAACAAAAAGAATTTTAGTAGTCTCCAACTTGTTCTATGTAGCAATCATTCCAATATGAAACTATAAAAAGCACCAAAACTCTCCATAAGGTGCCAATAAAGGCAAACAGAATTGCTCATTCACCTCGTAAAAGTTATCTCGGCTAGCTAACTTGACTCACTCCTTTGCTGGTGAAACTGTAGAGTTTGGGGTTTGGTGTGACTTATACCAGGTTCCCGAACATTGTCCAAGATTAAGAGAATCTAGATGGAAGAAAAAGAATAAAATGTTGGATTAGCAATTGCATTCATCCAGAAGGCACAGTAAATGTCAAGGAGCGAAAAAGACCCAAATATGCTAGTAATCTCTCGTATGATTTATTATTGTGTGGTTCTATAAGAAAACATGAACTTCTTGTTTAAATTTTTTTTATTTTTAGCCTTGTTGATGTGTTTTTTTCGAAGTTCTTAGTGGCCTATAGTTTGGATGTTTTTTTCTTTTTGGTTGATTGTTCCCACCTACGTATACGTTGCATCATTTGGAATCTCAAGCAAGTTGGTAACACATGAAGTTGGTGTCTATGAAGTTGGTGTCTATGTTGTGCTCAAGGAGCAAGGTCTAATGATTCTTGTATTCATTAATTAAAAGTGAAACATTAACCATACTTCAAAATAGACTAGTCAGTAGCTACATGTTGGCATCAAGATTTTTTAATGGTTAGCAGGTCCCACATGTCTGTCCTATAGTAGTTACATAGTAGTACTATGTGGGCATTTCTATTGACATTACTCATTTATGAATTGGTGCTTCTTAGTAAAACATGATGTTATCTGATTTTATTCCTGGGTTTGGTTTGGAACCCTCCCTTTTTTGCCCTTTGCCAGATGTTTCTCTATCAGATTCTCCGTGGCATTGCTCATTGCCACTCGCACCGAATTCTTCATCGGGATCTGAAACCTCAAAATTTGTTGATAGATCAGCGAACTAATACTTTAAAGATTGCAGATTTTGGGCTGGCCAGAGCATTTGGTATTCCACTCAGAACATTTACTCATGAGGTACCATGGTCATTACTATGCTTTTCTTATCACAAATCGGGGTTTGTAAATTTTTCTAGTGTATTCCTAGTTCTTACACAGAAAAATGCTTTAAACTATTCAGAGGGAAGAATCTCAAAATGCTAGATATGTAAAGTTTTGCTATATAGTATTGGTAGCTAGAGTTTACTAGAGGCATTGTGGGCAAATTTTATTGATCTTTTAATCCTCCTGGAAAATTTGTTAATGTACATGTTATTAACAAACACGTTTAACTTATACTCAAGTTCCTCTCAGGTAGTCACTCTGTGGTATAGGGCACCTGAAATTCTCTTGGGGTCTCGTCAATATTCTACTCCTGTAGATATGTGGTCGGTGGGTTGTATTTTTGCTGAAATGGTGAACAAGCGACCTTTATTTGCTGGTGATTCTGAGATTGATGAGTTGTTCAAAATATTCAGGTTTTTGAGTAAATTGATTGTCTAGTAGATATTTTACCCTGTTGTATGTATGTGAAGCTTATGTATGTTTCTTGTTTATTATTTATATATTTAATCATGAAGAGTTTTGGGCACACCAAATGAAGATACATGGCCAGGAGTGACTTCCTTGCCTGACTTCAAGTCTACTTTTCCAAAATGGCCTCCTAGGGTGAGCCCATTATTGCTTTCATGCTGAAATTACTTCTGTTAATCAGGTTTAAGTGAACCTTGAAGGACACTATTTACTGTCTGATGTGCAGGATCTAGCAACAGTTGTCCCAAATCTTGAACCAGCTGGACTTGATCTTCTTTCTGTAAGTATAGTTAACCCCTGTAACCGACATTCTTTCGTCTCCTTGATTTCCAGATAGTTGGCTCTCAATTTCGGAGCACAATTAATCCTTTTTTAAAAAAATTAACTTTTCATGCCCCTCGTGCGAGGTGAGGTATTCCCATTTGTACTAGTCATTGCTGAACCAGCTTATTCAATCAAAACCTTGAGGAAGTTTGTGAAAGAGACAATGCTAAAAATGAACAGGGAGTCTAAAGATAATGAATAAGGATTCTCCTCTTCTTAAGGATATGATAATGCTTAGCTTAGTGGAGAAACATAGCCTTAAATTGGAAGAGTAATCTGGGATAAGGCTTTGTTGTTGCTGATTCATAAGAAATCCGGCCACTGCTAATCACTAAAGCGTTGTGATATGCGATAGGCATACTAAACTTAGATACTTATGTCTCAAATAGAGGATGATTACCAATACTTGAGATTCTTACGAGGGATCAGGATTCAGAAGGATGTCAAGGTTGTTTCCTTTCAAGCGCCTGATTTTGTGGGTTCCGAGAAGTGACATCTTGGATCTGCCTACTTAGTTTTTCAATTTTCCTTCTATTAATTACAATCACTTGCAGTGACTGGAGATCCCAATATCACCCTTTTCCCACTACGTTAATTTGAAATGTTAAGAATGTGAACAGTAGAACGCAAATGCTGAGACTAAATTATCTCTGACATTCACTGCTTCAAATGTGTAATTGGACACAACTATTTCATATCTGCAATGTAGGGCTATATCTCATGGTACAATTCCACTTTTGTAATACTTGGTAAGGCTTATTAATGATCTTTATGTTGCCAGAAAATGCTTCAGTATGAACCAGCTAAAAGAATCATTGCTCGGCATGCTCTTGAGCACGAATACTTCAAGGAACTTAAGGATCTTGGTATGGTACCATGATTTTGATCGTCTCTCCTCCAACTGTATACTAGTATATTCACTCATCAAGGTTGCAGATCGGTATTGTTTGTGTGATTCATTTGTTCAAACTGGTTGTCCAATTAGTGTTGCTTGAGCTGTTTTCTTTTCTTTTCTTTTCTTGTCTCATTATTATTATTTTTTTCTAGATGACATGAGAGCCTCTATTTTTCGGATTGTAGAAATCTCTTACCATTTTGTTTGGGGATGTGTTCTGCCCTGGTTTTCATGATTCTGCGCAAATGTTGCCCATGAAGACTGCTGTTAAAACTTTGCCTAATCTCATACCAAAAGTAAACAAACTTTCAAGCGTAAACATAGTCTCCATTATGAAAGTGTAAACATAGTCTCCATTATGCTCTAGCTAGCGCTTTCTGATTAATCTTAGCGTGTATATGTTGTATATATTGGCTGCCAGGGCGTTGTATACAGTTAATGATCAATAGATGTTGGTGACAGACTGCGTTGTAGATAGTGGTGGACCAGTCGCCAATGTGTTTAAGGAGAATGATCATGCTGAGAAAATTATTTCTGAAAAGGGTTTTTCTGATACTTATCCTTCAAATTGTCAATGTTAAAAAAGTTCTTTTAAAGAAATTAAAGTTTGAAATAATTTCTCTAGCGGTTATTAGAAATTTTGCGTCGGACACTGGGAATAGAGAATTGAGCCTTACCCTCCTTTGACTTTTTGGTTAAGGGGTTGTTTGTTTCACCAAGGGCTAGGAATAGGATTAGGAATCTTATTTAATTTATGGATTCCAACCTAATCCATAAAAAATTTAAGGACAAGTTTTAGTTTTATGGAATCCCATTTTTTTTAACATTTAATGTTTTTCCCCCAAAGGATTAATAATCTCACTTTTATAGAATTGGTCCAATTCCTAATACCATTTTTGGTTCAAGAAGATCATTTTTCTTGGGATTGATACTATAGCAACTGTTAGCCCAATTTGCATTTAAAAATCACTGTAGCAACAGATTGAAGCCACAAAATTCAGATTTCAAGTAATCAACACTGTAGCAACGGCTATTTCCAGATTTCAAAATTCTTAGTTAAAATACTGTAGCAACGGTTAGTTCAGGGGCATGGTGGCTATAAATTCACCTTGAGGTCTCAAAATTAATCCAAGCATTCTTATTTTTCAGCAATAAAAAAATTCCCATTGTCTTCAATTTGCTGCCTCGACATCAAGGATGATATCAGAAGAGTGCTGGCAGAATTATGAAGTTTATTGCGACTGCAATCTCCGAACACCGATGAAAGTGTGCAAGAATGGTAAAAATAAGGGTAGGTGTTATTGGGGGTGTGTAAAATTCCCAAATAAAGAATGCAATCTTTTCGAATGGGCTGAAGAAAGAGGAGAGTCATCAAGCACCCAAGGAAGCCAATATGTCAAAGAAAATAGGTACAGAGATAAATATATTTTGCAATCAAAGAAGTTGAAGAAAGAATTGAGACTTGTCGAAAATCAACTACTAGCTTGGAAAATTTCTGCAATTTTCTTAGCAATTTTTTTGTTATTTTACTTATTACAAATTTCATGTCATGTACCTGTAATTGCAAAAACTATTAAGGATGTAATGAAAATTGTTGTTTTAATTGGGTACAAATTCTAATTGATATTGTATGGCTCAGTAATAGATCAACTTGTCATAATTGATTGCTCCACCTATAACTTACATGTTTATTACAGATTGCATTATAAGGATGAATTGCCTCGCCTAGACATTGTCAATTCAATGTAGGCTGCAATCTCATCCCCTTTTGCCTCATCTGGATATAATAAACGATGTAAGTTAGATTGCATTCTCAGTAAACGCTGATCATCATCATTGCCACATATCAAGTGCAAGGAGCTGCACAAGCTCAAAACTAAACAACAAGTAACCCATAGGCTCGGAAAAACAAAACAGCAACACACCCAGCAGCAAGGAGCTACACAAGCTCTTAAAAAATAGCAGCAAACCCAGCAGATAGGGGGTAAACAAGCAACAAACCCCAGCAGCAGCAGGAGCTGCACAAGCTCCAAATAACAGGCACAACCGTAAAGAGCATGAAAGATACACAAGCTCAAACAAAACAGCACCAAACCCCAGCTACAGCAGGAGCTGCACAAGCTCCAAATAACAGGTATTTTTCAACAAAGATTGGAGCTACACAAGCTCCAAACAAATAAGGGCAACAAACCCCAGCAGCAGCAGGAGCTGCACAATAAAAGGAAAAACAGGCACAAACCCAAAGAGCAAGGAGCTACACAAGCTCAAAACAACACAGCAACAATATCGGAGAGCAAGGAGCTACACAGGCTCAAAAACAAAACAACAACAACCCCATTAGCAAGGAGCTACACAAGCTCCAAATAAAACAACAACAAACCCAGCTAGCAAGGAGCTACACAAGCTCAAAAACAAAACAGCAACAACCCCATTAGCAAGGAGCTACACAAGCTTCAAGTAAAACAGCAACAAACCCAGCTAGCAAGGAGTTACACAAGCTCCAAATAACAGCAACAAACCCAAAGGGATTGAGGAGCTACACAAGCTCCAAACAACACAGCAAAAAACCCAAAAAGCAAGAAGCTATACAAGCTCCAAATAACAGCCACAAATCCAAACTCAAGGAGCTACACAAACCCAAGAACCAAACAGCAACAAACCCAAAGGCAAGGAGCTACACAAGCTCCAAACAAAACAGCAACAAACCCAAAGAGATTGAGGAGCTACACAAGCTCCAAATAACAGTCACAAACCCAAAGGCAAGGAGCTACACAAGCCTTAAAACAAATTAGCAACAAACCCAAAGAGATTGAGGAGCTACACAAGCTCTAAATAACAGACACAAACCCAAAGGCAAGGAGCTACACAAGCTCCACGAACCTGATGGCAAAAAAACCCAAAGCCAAAGAGCTAATAAAGCAAAGGAGCAACAACATATACACGTGCACCTGACAACCAAAAACCCCCGGCAAAAGGAGAAAAAATTAGCTTCACCTGTCATCAAAAGCAAAGGAGCAACATTAAGAACTCATTGGTCATGCCTATCCATACTTACCTGCACCAAAAGTTAAAAAGTACCAATTCATTAATTACATGACGTCATAGCGTTTTCATAACAAGAAGTATTGCAACATTAATAATTTGCAAATAACAAAATGATATATGCGCAACAACATATACGTGTGCACAACAAAATGCTCCATCAACATGTAGTCCAAACCGAACAAATTAGTTAACAGACCAACCTTGGTCATTAATCAGGTTGGTAATGTACCTCTGCTGACCTTCCTTTCCTTTTATGAAAAACCTTCTAGCTTCACGTTCATTGTCATATAAGTGATCTAAAATCCTATCCAGGAATTCCTCAGAATATTCATTCCTATGTTCCTTCAACGTTGCAGCCGACTGCTCAGTCCAATGAACAATGTGTTGATTTCTCATGGACTGAGACATTGAGTCAACAAAGGCACATAACATTTCCTCTTCACGATTTGATTTTTTAGGTTTCTTGTTAGAAGATGAATTCATGTTGTCTTTACTCTTAGACTTACATCTAGTTGGTTGTTGTTGGTTACAAGCATCAGATTGTGGTGTAGTTCCACTCTCCTCTGGAATTTCACTATCATCTTCAGGAATAGGTATGGACCTACTAGACCCAATGTTAGCATACACAGGCCTAACAAATTCACCCTTAGCTTGGTCATCACCCATGATAGTTTGTAAATTTTTGAAGTGAGGTAGGGGTTTGTTTATGTACGCTTTGAACTTAGATTTGGATTTGTCCTGCAATAACAAATAATCATAAGTTGTGAACCAAATGTATTAATTACTAATGACAATGTAGATGCTGAATGTTATACCTGAGACCACGATTTCAAGGTTTCGTCATCCAGTGTAATCATTTTATTTATTTTATCCCACCCAGCTCCACTTATATTAAGGCAAGCCTTCATGTCATTGAATTTGTTTCTCAAGCATTTTAAGTGGTTAATGACATGTATATGAGTGAAATCAGTCCTAAATTGCATGTTGATTTTCATCGCTACCATTTTATAAGCTTCTGCCTTGAAGTTCTTGTCTAGCTTTAGCCCATCTAATGCTAACTCTACAAGATAAGGAATGAGAACGTCATCGTGCTCTGGAAGCCAAAACTTATTAGCCACACCTCTTGAGTTCAACCTTGTCCCCAGGCCCGATTTCTTATGAGCTAATTTTTTCCCCTTTTTTCATTGGTGAAGTGTGCTCCTTACCATCAACATCATGAACCTTCTCTGCTGAATCACCAGTGTTTGGTGAAAATTGATTAGGTCCACTACTTTGAGAACTGGCTGTGGGAAATAGCAAACCTTGTGGACTGCTTTACATGCTTACGTATGACATTGGTTGTTGTGTCATTCCACCATAATTAACATCATATAGTGAGAATGGTGAGAATGTATGATGGGGTGAAGAGAAAGGTTGTGGTTGAACATGCGTGAAGTTCATGTTTATGTTAGCAGCTAGATTTGCGGAGCATTAGAATGAGAAGTCAGGGGCTGCTTATCTGCCTGATTGTTAACCATACCTAATATATATTGAACAAGTAGATATTATTATTAAAGAAATCTAAATCAATATATAATATGCATGCATTTAGCAATTTGCGTTAGAAGAGGAATATATGAAACGCCTACATGTATAGAAACAACATGAAAAGAGAGAAGATGATAATCGTAGTAATGTTTAGTACATGCTAAGAAACATTAAAATGGATAGTTGCGAACAGTAAGAAAATAAGACAAGTTATTACATCGAGATAGAACAGACATCACATTAAGCTAAACCACTTTCCATTGTGTTACCACCATTATACTTTGCACAATAATCCACCCACATCGCCCAAGCAATTTGATCTCGTAGCTCCTTCCATTCATTTCTTTCATCTCGATCCTCTCTTTGTGTCCTAGTTTGAGTATAATCCACCACACTTGAGTCATCTTCATTTGTCACTTCCCCATTATCTTCATCAATGTCTATATTTTCATTTAAAATATCATCATCTGGATCTTCTATAGCAATAAAATTGTGTAACACGGTACACGCTAGTACAATGTCCACTTGAGTGGGAAATGAATAATTTGGTTTCACCGATAGTATTTTAAACCGGTTCTTCAATATACCAAATGTGCATTCAATTTTTGATCTTAAACTTGAATGCCTTAAATTAAACAACTCTTTTCTATTCTTTGGTGTCATACCGGTGTGCTCTTTTAAATGATATCGTACACCGCGATATGAGGATATGAAGCCTGGCATTGTGGTGTATCCAGTGTCACATAGGTAATATTTACCTACATTACAATTAAACAATATCTTCATATCACACTATTGACAAGTATTTAATT
Organism: Asparagus kiusianus; assembly: GCA_022839385.1. NCBI lineage: Eukaryota > Viridiplantae > Streptophyta > Magnoliopsida > Asparagales > Asparagaceae > Asparagus > Asparagus kiusianus. Next base: position 30,885 of record BQKN01066446.1, read on the forward strand.
TTTTTTTAATTGTGAACAAGTAAGAATTAATACCATCATAAACTCGAAGCCCGTAAGGCTGTGGTCTCGACAAAGCGTCTTGTAATATCCTATAGTCATTTGCTGCTCCCTCCCATCCAGCTAGGACATATGTGAATAGTTTATTAGGGGTGCATGCTGCTAGGACGTTTTGTGTCACACCTTTTCTCCCTCTAAAACGGGCAACTAGGTTACTTGGTAATACTGCGTCAACGTGTGTGCCATCTATCATACCAATGCAATCCTATAAAAAAATAAAAGTTATAAAATATTCAATAAAATACATATTCACTTTAAAGCAAATGTTGAGGTGTATGTATTATTTTTACCTTGAAGTAAGGAAAATAATTTGGGTTGTTTGCAATCTCTACAGGAACTTCATTTGGAGCATGCTTCATATAGCGATCACGTAACACATTCATTGCTTGTAGGACTTTATTGAAATACCTACTCACTGTTTCTCCCGATCTTATGAACTCAGTCCTTATTATTCTATTTTTAGTTTTATGCCCCACTATACTTAGGAACATAGCGATCTGTTCTTCGACTTGAACATGTTTGGAATCCTCTAATAAACCGTTTTCTTTCATTACTGCAGCAAGTTTAAAAAAGGCACTCGATCTCATTCTAATGTAAGACCGACAACTATCACTATAGCCTTCCAATACACGTTTGAAGTGAGCTTCTCTGCAATAATTTTTTTTTTCCTCCTTCGTACAAGATGAAATTCTCTTGCGCTTAGCACGTATTCTCAGAATACATGTTATTATTGTGACCACCGTAGACACAGCTGTATTAGCACACATCCTCTTCAATTGTTCTTCATCTACGTTATCCATCTAAATCCATTGTAAAATTAGCATATATTTACAACTTAACAGTAATAATGTTTGGAAACTAAAGATAATTAAATAACTAATAAAAATATTAAAATCGTAAAACCATATATCTACATATCCACAAATATATATCAAGTAGTGAAACAACTATTTCATATTTTGCACCCTAAGCATGCACGCTGATCAAACAAATATAATTAAGGTTTTCATTCCATGGTTTAGTCATTTGAAGGACTACAATAACAAAAATTCCAGAGAACTGAAGCTCAATAATCAACTATATACCAAAACCCTTGATTCATGAGAGATTAGACATGTAGATGCCAAGCAGTTGCGAATGAAACCCCACTGACAAATAATTCTAATAAAATCAGTAATAAACTATATACCAAATGAAACCCCACCGAACAATACCCTTGTTTTAATAATTAAACATATACCAAAATCAATAATTCCACTACCAATGTTAATTTCATCAGAGCAAGCACAATTAAATAATCACATTAAAAGGGATAAATTGATTTATACCTGCAGATGCCAAGCCGTTGCGAAGGGGATAATTCAGAAATTGATGTCGTTATCAACAAACCCCACCGGACGGAACAACCAGCAAACCCAAGAACCCAAGAACAATATCAAAGATCAGCGAGAGAAGCCAAGAACAATATCGAAGAACAGCGGGTCACGGGAGAAGCCGAGGCCAAAATCTAGGGCAAATCCACAAACCGAACCCAAAATAATATCGAAGAACAGCGGGAGAAGAGGCGCGAAGAAGCTTGGGGAGAGGCGGGAGAAGAAATTGTAACACCCCGCCCCGGAATCCCGGAGTCGGTACGCTATTAGATCTGATGGACTGGCCTCACAAACCACCACATGTCTTTTCAGCACGTTTTGTCCTCACTCA
>BQKN01066446.1:32655-59818 GCA_022839385.1 Asparagus kiusianus
CAAATCATATCACCCAAGACCGTACCATCCGTGTGAGATTCTAGAGGTGGCTCCTACGGCCTCAAGAGGTGGCTCCCGCCCTCTCGACGTAGCACTTTGCGCCGCATAGTACTTAGCTCTCACAATTCCGGTTGGCTTTGCTCTGATACCATTTGTAACGCCCCGCCCCGGAATCCCGGAGTCGGTACGCTATTAGATCTGATGGATTGACCTCACAAACCACCACATGTCTTTTCAGCACGTTTTGTCCTCACTCACGCGCTCCCTGGAAAACTTCCCAGGAGGTCACCCATCCTAGAATTTCTCCAGGCCAAGCACGCTTAACTTTGTAGTTTCTAAGAGTTAGGTTCCCGAAAAGAAGATGCATCTTGATGGTATGAGTATTCCAATCAAATCTATCAATACTAATCACATCACCCTCTCAAGGGTTGGGGTATTACAGAAATGAGGAGTTGCGATTCCAGATCTAGGGTTCGAAGTTGAGAGGATTAGGAATCAGAAAACGAAGAGCCCAGAACGATGTCAGAATTCTCGCCCAAATCCTCTCAGTCCTCCCCGATTTGGGTTTCTTGAAAAAACCATTACTGTTGCACCTTTATGGATTTCGTAATCCATAAATTTTTTCCCAGCCAAACTCTAGAATAGGATCCACAAAGAATTCATAAATTACACTTTTGCCAATGTCAGACCCCAAATACTAATCATTTTCTATAAAAGGGTGAAACAAACAGCCCCTAAGCCTCCAAGAGTCCCATCTCAATTGACCTAAATAATCAGTGCTTCTACCCTTAATTGTCCCATACATTAACCCCCCCCCCCCCCACCCCCACCCCCCCTGCGCTCTCTCTCATGAACTCATGAATCTCCGTCACCCTAATCGACATCTCCCTCCGCCTTCCTTCGCCTTCCGCGCGAGTAGGGGCGGTGGTGGGGCCTAGTAAGAGGTATAAGTCAGATATGATTAATTTTGACTGACAGCTAATCTTATACGAATTAGGTTTTAATATAAACGTTAGCGTGACCTTGTTTCGAGTAAGGTGAAAATTTAAAAGGACTTATTTTATAATAACCATCTTTTGTGGGATCTAAGACATGTCTTTTGAAGGACCAATACGAGAAAAATACTTTCCTTAATATTATTATTATTTATTTGGAAGATACAATAGTTTAAATACTCTGTTTATGTACAGAAACATCAAATTTAATAGCTAACCCTCAGTTTTAGCTATTAACAGAAATTTGTGCATTAAGATCAGCAATGCATTCCGCCGGAAGACCGAGGAAGGAATCAAGAAGAAGATCATTGACAGGATCAACGGTGGCCACTCCGACTAACCTGCACCGCCCCTCTCCGTCCATCCTCTTGCCTTTACCGCTTCGCATCAATCCTTTGGATTCCTCAGATGTCAGTGTGGTTTTCACCACTAATGGAGGAGCTTTATAAAGACTTCCTATTGAGAACCTGAACTTGGCTTTGAATTCTAGCTCAACCTGCAGTTAGTGGAGATTTCAAGTTAGTTGCATCTACTAGTACTTGCTATGTTAAGTGCAAAGACAATGCATAATGCATAATTCCTTGCAAAGTTTTTTATGGTGGCAGGATAATGTTACTAGATTACCACAATTTCACAAAGATTAGTGCGTCTCACGCGAGTATAATTACCATGCCGCTCTCACTGTTAATACATCCTCTGAAGTCCTCAGGCGCAATCTCAATCTTCAAAAATGGAGGCAAAGGCAACCCTAAGAACCTTGTCGTCGCCCCTGTTAGAGCTGGGATATACAAGCTTTCAATGTCGAAATTTACTGACAATTCTTCACCCGTTGTCGCCAACTTCTCACCCGTCGCAGTACCAATCCCTCCTTCAGCATTGTACTCAAAATCGGGGTATCTGGAGATCCCAAGCGTGCATGCCTGCAGAGTTTGGAACTTGATTTTGTACGGAGTAGCAGTGGATTGAGGCTGAGGTTGTGTTGAAGTAGCAGTAGAAGAAGACTCTTGCTTGCTTTGAGCTTTGCAATATCCGAGTAAAGAAGTTGGCAGTTTGTTGGATTTGGAGGTTGAGAGCTTGTGGGGGATTGAGAGATTAGTAGAGGTGAACCTGCAACCCATTTGATTGGTAAAGTTTGCCCTGTATAGTTCAGAGAGAATGCTACTGGTCGTGAAGGAAAAGGAGTTGTATGTTAAATGAATGGTCATGTTTTTGCCTTATCTTCAACTAGAAGGAAGGCCAAAAACGCACTACGATCCTATCTATATCTGGAGTTTTGGGCCTTGAGTGTTGAATTTAAAACTACAAAATCCATGCTAATTTACATTTTAAATACTGACTGAAGTAAATCAGATTGGATTCTGATATAATAATGGTATTAAGCATTTTTTTGTCAGTAACTACAGTAAAAGTGAAGGTTCTATGACCACCTATATTTGCAGCAGAGAATAGCAAACAACAATCTGCGAAAGTTCAATGCTCTTCCTCCGGTCGACAACCAATGGCTTGATAAAACTTAGCATGTTACATCAACAGAACAGAAAACACAAAAAAAATAAAAGCATGATGCTCTATTCAAATAATGTGAAGACCTCAAAATTGCCTTGCCTCACGCTTCTAACATATAAAATTAGAACTGTGCGCTGAAGACTAAAATATAAAATAAAAATTGATTTTTATTAAAAACGTGAAGGAGCCGATAAATAGATAAATGTGAAGACCTCAAAATTGCCTTGCCTCACGCTTCTAATACATCTTGACCACATTATACGTCTCATTTCTGCAGCATATCAAGCCCTTTTACAGATTACATAGGGGAGGAATAATTTAAATTACAAAGAAGCCAAACTTCATATCATATTAAGCAGATGTCTGGTCACTTGCAACCCATTTCCATACTTTAAGCTCGCCTGTTCCATCTCCGGTAAAAAATAGCCCATCAGGACCTATTTGTATGGCTCTGACTTCCTTCTTGGCAAAAATCTTCCCCCTCTCACTGAAACTATAATTAAACAAAAAATAAAAAAAATACAACAATTTTGACGGAATCCATAACTCAACAGAACGACATTTCTCAAACTGAACTAGATAAACTTACGAAGGTAGGTCGTAGAGGTGGACACTGTTATCATTGCAGGCAACAAACAGAACTGGTTTGCCTTCAGCATCATGCATCCCACGTAGTGTAATTATGCCCTGAAAGAAGCAAAACTTGTCAGCAGAGTTCAACAGGTTCAAATTCAGAACAAAAGGAATTGGTTGCATGAAAATTCTCACTCAAGTGCGATGGTATTTGATACTTAAAAGAAGTAAGACAAAGGCATGGAAATCACACTGTATCATCATCAAGGCATAGTAATTCTCAAGTCTCAACTATTATATGAAGACAGTAATAGCTAAATACATAAAGCTTGAAACTCATGCAAGTGCGAGTAGGTCAGTGGGGAGGAGCGTGCGTGTTTGTGTCTCTGTATGCGCGTGTGATTGTCTGCATGTGAGCATGCATGTGTATGCGCCTGTGTGAGCGACTAGGTTGTCCTTAATTCTGACAGTACCTTAATTCTGACAGTACCTTTCATGACTGAGTTTATGCGCGCGCTTGAACTAGGACAAAGAGTTGCAGTGTTAGAAGCTACATAACAGAGGATTGCGTGGCTACATTTCAGAATGAGGCCTCCTTAATATCTATGACCATCATTCCAAATGCTTACACAGACATAGTAGCCATTCAAGTCATTGCGTTCCTGCATTTACATAGTATCTTGCCCGCATGATCCCTGCTGTTGTGAGTATAGGCAAAGATTGTCTCTCTTATATATAGCCTTTTAATTGCACATACAGATTTACAGAACTTAAGACATAAATTAGTAGTTAAATGGAGGTCTATTTCTCTTGCTCTTCATCCTGCCTTCTATTCTTCTTTCCCAGACTATGCTTAACAAGTTTTAAGATACAACTTAGATCTATTTCTCTCTCTTCATCCTGCCTTCTATTATTCTTTCCCGGACTATGCTTAACAAGTTAAAGATACAACTTATTGAGTAAAAATAAAATAAAATTGGATTGCAAATGGATTTTGAATGTATAAAGTATGGAATGCAACACAAGAATGAGCATGCAACTTTTTTAGGTTTGACAAATCATTACAACCCTTATGGATGGAATACATTACAGATAGCACTCTGTGATTTTTGCTCGCAAAACAAGGCCCATCATCTAAGCTATATGCTGTGAGAAAAGTGTACGCTATTTGGTTTCTGTCAGACCTTACCATATGTCTCTCACATTAGCACTCCCAGTACTGAAAGTTGTTAGATGCCTACCACTACGCCTAATGACCCAAGTATGTTAACTTTTCAAATAGATAAGAAATACTAAATTTGAGATTTAACTGTGTAAACCGACCAAGTTTTTATTTAATTAGCAAAAACGACCGTTTTCTGTTGACGTCAGCATACAACATACCAGCCAAAATTTGGCCGATTTCGAAAGTATGAGTATTTAATTACCCAGGATACACAGTACCGGGTAAGTAAAAATGTTATACGTAAAATCTCACTTCTGATGATTTTACCGTCATTTAAGATTTAAGCTTAACCATTTACCGTGCTATAACCTGTAACCCCTAGTCATAAAGGTATGTGTGAATGGAAGTATGGGAGGGCGGGTCCGACTTTAACCTCCCCTATAGTTCATAGCGCGAAATGAAGCTAGAAGGGTAATCTAATCACCGTCATTTTGTCATTATAAATCATTATTAGCCAGGATTGCCAATCCGGTTACTAAAAAAGATCAAAATTTCAAAATATACTAAGTTTTGATTGTTGTTGCTGATATGGACATAAAACAGGTTGTTTTTTGCTAAATAAATTCTAACTCAGTTGCTTTTGATAATTAAATTTCAAAAACAAATTGTTTTTAAAAATTTGTCCTTCAAATATGCTTTTCTTCACCAAACCAACTAAAATGCCTCCCTGCCACCTCCTATAGAATAATTCGCCATCTATTATGAATTCTATTTTTCTCGACATTGTCTTACAGGATATTGGTTAGCAATTACCATCCGTCCCCCAGTTTTAAAAAACTAAATTTCTCTCACAGAATCTCTCTTCTAACTCAGAAAGAAAAAAAAATCTTTTTTTTGGGTGTTCATGGCTGGCATGTAACATGGTAATTATGGATTCAGGACATTCGAAAGCTTAACCTACTCTTCTTATGGTCAATCCTTTTTTCCTTTTTTTCTTTTTTTGGGAGTTCATGGTTAGCATGTCACATAATAATTCTGGATTCAAGACATTCGAAAGCTTAAACTTTTCTTCTTACAGTAGATCTAAAAAATTTAAAAGGATACTAGTGAGAAGGGGCTTTCTAAAAATGTAGTATGTAGTACTCCTAACCTTGAAAGTTCAAACGAACCTAGTTTTTTCCAATGTTTTTTTCCGGCGTTGCCTCAGATTGGAGGTGAGGCAAGAATGCAATGATTCAAATGGCCTCTAGTAGGACAAAATAGACAAGTGTGCTACTTGAAGAGAGGAAAGAACGTGCAAATAGGAAGGGGAAAATGAGTTTAAAGAAAATGAATTTGTGATATTAAGAAAAGAATGTCGAGGAAGAGATGAACTGCTCAAAGCTTTTAGGAAATGGAAATTTCTGTTTCTAATTTTTTTAAGGCTAATTTTTAGAAAATCCCCCTTAACTTAGAACGATTATCAGAAAACCATTGTTTCAAAAAGCCTCCACCTAGTCCGTCTAGGCCTAGGTCTAGACGGTACCTAAGCTGCCTAACTAGTGCCTAGCGCCTAGGCGGTACCTAGGATGCCCACCTAAATTTTTGGAGTATTTAGGAGAGCATTGTCTGCTTACTTGGAGTGTACCTTTTAAGCATTGATCATTATTTTTTGTGTTATAGCCTCAACATCCTCCAACCTCCTCCAAACTTCTTTAACCTCCAAATATGAACACTTCCACTACCTCCTTCGACCTTCAGCATAACCTCCTCGACCACCACTTAAATGAAGAAAGAAATCTGCCTAAACATCAGTCCGACACCTAAGCCTTCTATAATATTAACATTTACTATCAATTATTATAATTAAAAAATAAAAAATAAAAGCTCCTAGGCTCTAGGCATTGAGTCCAACGCCTAGGCCTCCTAGCACTTTCTATAACATTGTTAGTTATTATTTTGGTTATTTAGTATTTAACTATGCATGGTTTATTGTGGATCTAAAATTGCCATTTTTTTCAAATTTATATGAATTTAATACATATTTTTATTAATTATTATAATTAAATAATTTTAAAAATAGTCAAACGCCTAGGTGCCACCTAGTAGGCCTACACATAGGGGTCTAGGCGCTGGCTGAAACGCCTAATCCGCCTAGCAACTTCTGTAATATTATAGATAACCCCCCATAACTTTCAAAATATGAGAAACCCCCTTAAGTTTACAAGAAAACCCCCTCTAACTTCTAACATTTTTTAAGAAACCAGGTTAAAAGTGTGAACCACATTTGCTAGCAGAAATATCCTCCTACATAATTTTACCCACCCAATATAAAAATTACAGCTAATGCAGTTTAAAGAATTTTATGAAAAAACCTGAAATTGAAGGGGCTTTCTGATGTTTTAAAAGTTATGGGGGTTATCTGACAATCATCAATCGTTATGGGCGATTCTCTTAAATTTAACCTTGTTTTAAAGTATTCGTTTGTTGGGTACTTGGTGATGTTATATACATTTAAGCGTATTTTTACTAAGCTGACCACGTCAATGTTGAGTTATTTTTTTAATGAAAATACGATTTTTTTCCTCTGTTTCATCATAACTTAGCCTTTACCTTGGTTTTCTTGTTATTAAGTTGTGAACTTTGAATCAAAGTGCTGTAAAACTTGCATGAGTTAGTAAATAATATAGATGTCAAGTCAAAGCAAGAAATGAAGTATACAGATTTGCAAATAATCTAGATATACCAAGCAGAAATTGATTTGACTCTGGTCAGTCCAAAACAGGTTCAGTGAAACGAAATCTATCAGAAGATTAAGCTCCACATAATAAATGAATGTCTACAAAGATATCCTGTTCATGCCATGGCAAGTAAAACTGTAAAACAACCATCGTGCATACCATAAAGTGAATTCACAGAATTCTAGAAAGAAGTATCAATGTCTAATAACCAAAAAATTATTATCAGTGCAGAACTTACATGTTCTTCACTGTGAGTATATGTCACTTCAAGTTTTCCACTTTCTGTGGCAACCCAAACCTGCAAAAATTCAAGCATTATAAAGACACCACTTAACAGATTCAATGGAGTAAAAAAATGAAAATGCCTATTCTCACCTTTATTGTTTGATCTAGTGAGCAAGATAACAAAAATTGATCCCAACATAATACTGACATGACTACCGACGTATGGTCAGTCAGGGTCTCGATGCATTGCAAAGTTGTAAGGTCCCAAACCTGAAACATAATAGCATAGTACAAAATTTTGAGGAATGAACAGTTTCCATAGAGAAGTAAAACAGCACAGGAAGAAGACAGAATCTTCACAAAAACCCAATTGCTCAAGAGCTTATGGTCCAGATTCGAATGTCCATTCAGCTTATTTTGGTCATAACAAGATTACAAAATCCTGGTAACCTACAACATAACATTGAATTCTTTTTAAAGAATAAATTGGAATGTGGGTTAAGATAATTCTTTTAATAAAATGCAATGGAAATAAGAAATTGTACAAAGTTATCCTATAATACGATAATAACCCTGACTGTCACGTATGCTAAAAATAACAAGTTGTATGTGAAGGTTTAATTCAAGTATAAAAATGAGATGAAAATTTATAAATGCTTGAATAAATAAAAATGATATAACTCCCCTATACAAGGTTCAGATGGAAAAAGAAAGGGGATTACAAAACCCAACCTAGGCAGGAACTAAACAACACATTTATTATGTAGCATAGTCAAAAGGGTTAACATGCTATCCTAATAAAGTTGATATACATTAATAATTGTTTATTTTAGTAGTATAATTATTGATTATATACCCGTATACCCTCGAATGTATAGACATCAGTTTTGTCACTGACATGAACCTGGAATAGATTTTACACGTACATTAGCCAACTGTGGCAATTTAAGAGTTACTTTATTTTCATTTTTACCATATTTTCATATTCCACAGTTCCTTTGTGTTTAAAAATGATTTTCTAACTCATAAGTGGTTGACCTATTTGATAGATAAGTACTCTAAGTTTATTCACATTGTTATAGAAGCATTCTGTTTATAATTTTTTACAATGTTATTTTCTTAATTTACTTTTGAACGTTATACGTTATAGTAATTCTTATTGATCTCTTGCTAACAATTATCAATTATCAATTAAAAGGGAAATTTTCAAACCTTACTTAGCACATCTCCATTTGCTCTTTTCTTTAAATGTTTGCCATGACCATACAATACCTTAATTTATTGTTTACTACTGATAATTGAATATAAGTTTATTGCATTTACTCTTTAAAGCATTCTAGAAATTATTGATTATCATGACTTTATTTATTTTATTTTATGGTTCTCAGATTATTAATAGTTTTAAATAAATTGTAATATATTAGTATATTAAAATATTGGTATACCCCTTCACATTCCTTCCCTAACTTTTCAAGCATGTACAAGACTTTCTTTAAACACTTCTATCACTGGATATCAGCACATCTCAACACTCCTTAGCCGTGTGTCAAATATCTCCAGAACATGTCCTCAATTTTTCATTTATCTTTGACACTTTTTGGGCCTTTCTCCAACACAACTATGATGTTTTTCCTTGTTAACAACTTAATTTTTACTAATTACACAATAGGAGATGAATTTACAATCTGTCAGTCTCGATATGCTAAAAACTAAAGTTCATGCGAACACGTCACAATAGTGACTAATATATAAATGTGCCAAAGTTAGGACATGTGTGCAACTTAAATTATCGCATATGCATATACATATGTATTTTATAAATACAAGCCCCCCCCCCCCCAAACCCCTAAAAAAATAAAAAAAAATCTTCACATGAGTTTGGCGTGTTATTATATCCATGTCATATCTGCATCCCATATGCATAGTCCATGCTCTTTTAGATGTTTGTGGAAGTATACTGAAAAGAAGACATGTAGCAGTTGAAGATGAAAGGAAGCACTCAAATACTTGCTCTGGATACAAAATTGATCAGTGGCAAAATAATTGGTGATGCATTCTAAATGCAACCTAAATAATGTCAACTCTTTTTGATGAAATGGAAATAATATTCACTAAAAGCGCAAGTAGGCCTCAAATAGTTCTATCGCTATTTTAAAAAAAGAAGTAATTCCAGATATAAGTTATAAAGTCCCATTATCAATAATATTTACTAAAAACAAAGGACAAAGTATGGGAAACAGGAACAAATAGTATAAATTAAAAGTCTTTTATGGGGGTATGGGTGCAAGAAGAATTCCAACAGTTCAAAATTAGTCCATACGGAAGATTTAAGGTTTTCATAGGTGAAACAACATATAAGACAATGTGCAAAGTAACTCTTGCATAAGCTATAGATAAAGTGAGGCGCCAACCTAGGTGGAGTTTGTTAGAACCCTACTAAAGCTTATAAACCCGTACTCATAAATTTTCAGCAGAGGAAGTATGCATAAAACAGGAAAAAAGATTACGAAGGCTCCATACCTTTATTGTCTTGTCCATGGAACCAGAGTAAAGCCTCCCTGCTCCAATAACTAATGAAACTACGGCAAGTTGATGACCAGTAAGAGAAGCAGCAGGTTCAAAGCAGTTGTTTATGGCGTTAAACTTCCATGCCAGTATTCTACCATCCTGAAACCATTTCAGAAATACAAGTCGGATCAGTTTCATGATACTGTAAACAGAATAAAATAACCATTTTCGACAATCTTTAGAGGGGGAAGTTCATAACCTGTGCTCCCGCAAATAGCATCTCATTGCCAGCCACCAATGCATACACTTGCCCGACTGGACCATCAAGACTTAAATCAGTTGACGTTTGCGTATTCCAAACCTTTACAGAATTAGTAATCCCTATAAAAATCCAAGGCCCCTCGCTGATCATGCAGCCAACTTCGTTTCCCATGTTGATAACCCCAACACACTACAAGAAGAAACAAGACAATGTCAAATTCACAAAAAAAATTCACAAAAAAAATTCACAGAAATTCAGTTTCAAAACCATTAGAACATCTCATGAACAGAAATTTACTTGGCCACTCTGGCAATCCCAAACCCGAACCATCTCATCCTGGCTCCCCGAATACAACTTATCCGAGCCCAAAGGCAATGCAATCCCTGTAACAACCTGCAAACATCAAAACCCATCAAATCTTTATGATCAAGGCAAACCCACATGACAAAATTCAAGAAAAAATAAATAAAAATAAAAAAGGTATCACCTTCTGGTGACCTTGAAGAGAGGTGAGCAAAGAGAAGTTATCGCCAACAAACCAAGAATGCACGAACTTGCACCTCTCCCCATAAGAACAATTCCCGGCAATGAAATAGCTGCACGTCTTGTTCACTGGTTGCCGGGCCGGGCCGCCACGGCCCTTGCCCCATTTCGAAGGTGGGCCCGCGTTGCCGTTGGCAGAGCTGGGGTTTCTCCAAACTAGGCCCCCCTGCTGAGGGTTCTGGTGGTGGGCCCGCTTCTTGGAGGCGCCGCCACCGTCGACGGAGCTGGGGAGGTCGCTGTGGAGGTAGAGGCACGGGTGGCGGTTGCAGCGGCCGGCCTGCCAATGGAAGCAGACCTTGTTGTAACGGTCGCCGGGGGGAGGGGGGCCGAGGCGGTGGTGGGTTCTCTTGCTCCCGTATCGGTCAGCGGCTTCCATGTCCATCGCTGCTGCGGACGAGGCGAAACCCCAGAAACAGGGGGGAGGGGGGGGGGTACCTTAGAGAGCAGCGGGATCGTCGATTGAGAAAGGGGAAAGGGCGAGTTTGAGGGAGGGAGGGAGAGAGATTGGTCGATGGGAAGAAGGAGATGATTGATGAAGAGATTGGAAATCCTTCGATCGGTCGGAGTCGGACTCCGAGGTTGCTCGATTAGGGTTTCTCGATTAGGAAATATAAATGGAATTAAGAATAATAATGGGAATGGAGTTTTAGTCAGCGATCACTCGCCCGCTCCTCTTTTTCTTGATGGAGAAATCAGCGTCGTAGAGGAGCAGCGTCCCATGGCTCGAACGCTTTTTTGACAATCCGGCAAAGTTTTTTTTAGGGGAAAATTTGCAAAATGTCTGTTTTTATAAAGTAATTCGCGAAATAGACCGTTTTTCACAGTAATTAGCAAAATAGACCGTTTTTTGGCAAAAGAGGTCGATTTTGAAAAAGGGTCCAGAAAACATACGGGACTACTAGTCCCGTATGTTTAAAGCTAACTAATCTAGCGATGAGTGCACTCTGAAAATATACGGGATTACTAGTCCCGTATATTTTGTGTGCACAAATCAAAATCTACGGGACTAGTAGTCCCGTACGATTTTCAGAGCTAGCCAACCTTATGCCAGCAAATCCACGGGACTACTAGTCCCGTGGATTTGTCGAGCACTAAAAGTCCTCTCCAATTTATACGGGACTACTAGTCCCGTATAATTACAGACTATATAAACCCAGACTAGGGCACATTTTCCCCCTTCGTTTTTTTCTCTCGCCATCTCCCTCTCTCTCTCCCGAGCACCCACTTCCGATCCCCTCTCTCTCTCTCTCTCCTGAGCTCCAACTCTAGATCTCCCCCTCTCTCTTTCCCGAGCTCTCATTCTCTCCCAAGCCGATCAAAGCTCTCATTCTCTCCCAAACCCGATCTCCTTCAAGCTCAAGTCGAAGGAGGACGCCGACGATCTCAACGAGTGCGAAGAGAGAGACAACGGGGGAGGGGTGGATTTTTTATTTGTTAGTTTTTCCACTAAGATATACATTGTCGTATGGATTTATTGACCTTGGATTTGTTTATCTTAAACTACATATTATCGTATGGGTCGACGTGAGACATTTGGATTTGTTTAGCTTAGACTGATATATATTATCGTATGGATTTGTGATGTGTATTTTTGTCGGATTTTGGATGTGATGTGTATTCCGTTGGATTTGTGTTGTGATGTGTATTCCGTTGGATTTGTGTTGTGATGTTGTTGATTACGTCGGATTTGTGTGGTGATGTACTCTATGATGAGATTTGTGATGTGATATTGTAAATGATATCTTTTTGGCGAAAATTTTGGTTGTACTCGATAAATGAGGCCCATGCATGTTTGGTATATGTTTGATCCTGCCCAGCAAATCCACGGGACTACTAGTCCCGTGGATTTGCTGGGCAGTGGCTTTAGCTGCTCTACAAAATCCACGGGACTAGTAGTCCCGTGGATTTGCTGCAGTGGATTTGGCTAACTCTGCAAAACGTACGGGACTACTAGTCCCGTACATTCTGTCAAGGAACAGTAAATATATGGGACTAGTAGTCCCGTATATTTTCTGAGTGGATGATTAGTTAAATTTAAACATACGGGACTAGTAGTCCCGTATGTTTTCTGCACCCTTTTTCAAAATCGACCTCTTTTGCCAAAAAACGGTCTATTTTGCTAATTACTATGAAAAACGGTCTATTTCGCTAATTATTTTATAAAAACGGTCTATTTTGCAAATTTTCCCTTTTTTTTAGGTTAATATTCCCAAATTTATCATACTCCTTCTTTTTAAAAGCACAAGTTTCGGAAAATTATTTCATAATTAATATTATATTTAAAATTTTTAAATATTATATTATTATCCTAATATATTTTAATTATCCTATTTTCTTTGAAAAAATCTTTTCATAATCAATATTATCCTTAACTTTTTTAAATATTACATTATTATCCTAATCTATTCTAATTATCTTATCTTCTTTGAATTGGTAACTAAATGATTTATCCTATTTATAATGAGACTTAACATGTTATTGGATAAAAAAATACGTTTCATATAATTCAAATCATTTACTTATTTCAGTTCGTAGAGAAATCTAAAAATCATAGTCTAGCTAACACCTAAATATTTTTGAACTTTGTAAAAGATATTCTCCAAGTTTTTTAAATTATAAAAACACTCCTACAAATTCAAAATTTTATTAAAACATCTTGAAAATTATAAAATTTTACTTATTTCAATTCAGTGAGAAATCTGAAAAACATATGCTAACGAGAAACTAAAAGTTTTTATACTTTAGAGAAAATATCTTGTAAGTTTTAAAATTTGTAAAAACACACCTAAAATTTCAAAATTTATAAAAAAACACCTTAAAAATTCAAACCTATAAACACACTAAAAACCTACAAATAACACAAACAACCCCCGAAAATTTATAAAATTTATAATAAACACACTGAACTTTTTACAAATTGCAAAATAAAACCCTCAAAATTATAAAATTTATAAAAATCCTAATAATTTCCAACCTAACAGTGCATTAAAAATATAGGAATTACAAATATCTCATACATAATTTACAATTTATACAAAACACCCTTAAAGTTTTAAATATTACAAACAAACCCTTAAAATTTAAATTTTACAAAAAACGCACTAAGAATTTTAAACTCGTTAGTAAATTAAAAGCATAGGAATTATAAATAGTATATAAATAATTTACAATCTGTAGAAAAGGCCCATAAGTTTAAAATTTTGCAAAAAGCCCCTAAATTTTATAATTTATGAAAAAAATACTATGAGAATTTCTAACTTATAGACATTAAAATGAATATGCAAAATTACTAACAACCCCTAGAAAATTAGGTGCTTTTTTAGCACAACGTTACATGAGGAATGGACCTAGACAATCCACATGTTAGCCCGACTCAAACGGTAGTCGGTAAAGGCTCATCAAATCCATTGATGATTGAGGGTTTGCCAAAAATCCTATGAATATCGTGGTTATTTATTCCAAATGGAATGAGAAATCATAATAATAGGAGTGCACTAAACAAAAAACTTTATTTTATTAATAAAATTAAATCAAGAGAGATACAAAAGCTGGTCTGTCAATCCGAAGATAATTTCTGGCTACAAATCTACTGTTCTAGTCTAGAGAGCTCCTCTGCATAAGCTTGCTCAAGCTCAGTCTTCAGATCGGCCCTGACAGAATCCTCGGTAGCGGTCAATGCCTTCGCAACTTCATCCTTCATCTTAGCTAGCTTCTCCTTCTCAGACTCAAACTTTGCGAGTAGTTGCGCTTGAGCACGTTCCACGTCGACCAATTTGCTTTTCTAGGACGGCGTGAGAGTCCTCGGCATATTGAAGAGCTCTTTCAAGATTGGCTATCTCCTTACGGCTTAAGGTTAAAGAGTTGAGTAACTCTGCCTTGGTCCTCTCCTTCCTTAAGCGAACTGCTTCCATTTGCATCACGTGGCCCTGCTGTCTTCTGAGCTCAAGCCTGGCAGATGTACGGGTATTATGCCAAGTCTTCAACTTTGACTCAATTTGAGCGGCTATATAAGATGAAGCACCAGCAGCTTGGAGCTCTCTAAGCCTTTGAAATTCCTGCTCTAGACGACCCAAGTCTACTGCAATAGAATCAACCAAGTCTGGATATCCTTCTTCTCTAATTCCCATCTCTTGACGATCAAGAGATCGCCTGAATTGGTTGAAGGAAAAGCCTTTGTGAAGGATTTTGTCGATCATTGTGCACAAAAAGGAAGTAAAACTGCGGAGTTCCATGCAAATTATGGCTCCATATGGGTCATCGTCCAACATCAATGCATTGATAGAATAATATAGAGATGACAAAGACTCTGCGAGAAAAAGAAGGGAAATAAGCGCCTCAAAAGTTATTAGAACCAGATCCAATACCAGGGATGCTAAAGTAGCAGTGAGCAGGAAACATACCGATGCCGGTTGAAGATCCCTCAGCATGGTGTTCTTGCCTCACCCGTGTTGACTCAGGTTCATGAATGGCTGGGGGTTGTTGGTATACGACAATTGCCGATGTTCCAGCCTCTTCACTTGGTTTTGCAACTTGAATAATAGGGCTAACCATAACTCCAGTTGAGGCCTGCATAAGCATTGGATCTGAGAGAGCGGCAGCTTCAGGTTGGAAAGTAGAGGGTGGAGTTCCAGCAACAGCCTGCTCCAAGCCCGAAGTGCATAAGTCCTCGATCTGTTGAGTAGCTCCAGAGGTTGTAGCCGTATCATCACCAATAGCTGGTCCTATAATCAAAACTCACACGTGGTTACTCTAAAAACTAACAAATCGGGAAAGGTTTTCGGGATATAATCCATACCTGCAGATGAACCAGCTTCAGCAGTTAGTCCTGTAGCCTCACCAAGAGTCTTCCCCGATAACAAGTCGGAGATCAACATATGGTCATCTTCAGAGAGGTCCATATCAAGGGTGTGTTCATCAAAACCTCCAATCTCAGCATCATGGGCAGCCTCTTCTTCGGCTGATCCTTCCATCGTGACATCTACAGAGGAGCTGAATTTTAAGCACAAGAAGGAAAAGCCAGAATTCACGTCAAATGCAGATAGACTTTACCTTCAGTCGACGCAATAGACTCCACAACCCCAACACTTGTGCCTGCTTCCTTCAATTTCTCTAAAAGAGCATGAAGCGCAGAAACGATTAGAGGGAGCACAAATTTTGAATCGTTCAATTCTCTTAACTGCCACCCGAATGAGGTAGTATCTGTGTTAGATATACCTACGCTAGAGGCTGTTAGAACGAGTTCGGTAGCAGGGTCAGGATGAACTCCGGTAACCGTGCTAGCTTCAGTGCTTATGGACTCCTCACTAATAGCTTCACACGTATGTGCTTAAAAATGAATCCAGAAGAAGCAGGCTCGTATGGGAGTTCACCTTCTTTCAAAACCCCCTATATGTAAAAAAAAAGGGGAAGAGATATATTCAATAAGCTTAAAATGAAGTCTGAGAAGCGATACAAGGGTGAGATGTTAATTTCTCCCTCAATAGGAATATCGCTGAGCGGATCCTCCTCAAATGTAGGTAGTGCAGTGCGTGACCTGTGCGCAAGCTTCTTTCTCTTCTTCATTGGACTAGGTTCTTCAGAAATGATAGGTCTTTCCTGTCAGAACTTAGTGTGCAATTCAACCCTAGGAGAAGCTTTAGAAGGGCGGGATCTTTTCCGATGCACAAGGCTAGCTTTGGCAAGCTCCTCTTCTTTTTCTTCAACCCTACCTAGAAGATCGACTGTCATCTTATGGGGATGAGTGAACATGATCTTTTTCCTGGGCTTCTTCGGCGTCGTTGGAGACTTGGACTGATCAAATTGGCGAGTCTAGTGGGCAGTGGGTGAGCTTGCACCCCTTATGGGAAAGAAAGATGATAGCAGACCCGTCTCAACTTCCTCTACGTCGCCCTCAACTCTAGTGCTTTCACCCCCAGCAATGCCTTCTTCGGAGGTCTCTTATTCATCAGTTGGAAGAGTTTCTTCCTCCTCTGTAGCTACTTGTTTGCCTTTGGCAGAGGACTCAACATACTTCTTCCCCCTCCTTAAGAGCATAGCCTCTCGAACGATATCAATGGCACATTTGGCTGCCACTTCTACCTCCAACTCTGAGATATCATTCTTCTTGGTGGATACAATGGCAGCTATGATCCACTTACAACAGAGGAAGGTCATTTGTCACTGAGTTTCTACAACAGGAAGGCTAAATTTGGCACTGGTGCAGCCTGCTATATTCCAAAACCTGGCACAAGTTCCATCAATAAGTCCTTCGTGAGTCTTCAATTATCAGTTTGGGTTCCCAACAAACAGTTGGTCATAACCAAACTAACGAGCGAACTGGCAAGGGAGATAGGGCCCAATACTATAGCATTTATTTACTCGGAAGACGAGGTATCCAGGCCTGATGTTCATTAGCCAACGGAAACAACCCACGTCGAGGATGGTTCGACTCTTCCCCGACTTTTCATCATCGATCAGCAACTCATCATAATGGCCAGAGAACTGAGGGAAGCATTTAAAGAACTCCCAGTACTTATGAATTTGAAATTGCCACTTCACCTCAAGAAACTGTCGGGCTTCCCATTTGCAATCCTCCAATAATTGTAATAAGGGAATGGATGGATCAGCAACACTCAGCGTCGTCATCAGTTTGAGGTGATGGAGAATGAGCCACGCCATCAAATAAGTATAAGCAAGTTTGATCTTGGTGGTGAGGATCTCACTCGACGGCTTGCTGCCCTCTTGCGTGAAGCCGGTGACTAAATGTCAAAACCCACTGTGAATATCGACGATCATTGTCGGAAGTATGAAAAGTTTCTTCCTGAGGGTGAGCTCAACAACTGGAAAGAGGGCCTCTATCGAAAATGCGTCGTAAAATTGGTGCGGAACGATGCATTTCTTCAACCAGATTGCTAAATAGCCCGCCTAGAAGAGTCGTGGGCTGAATCTGCTTCTGTGCATACCACAGAAACATCTAAAACTTTGTGCCCCTTGGGAATTTGCCCTCAGCGACGCGAGTGGTATACGACCGAGCGTTGATCTTCTCGATCAACTTATTGATTTCTGATGGAGTCAGAGGCGCCAGCTTACAAACTTCCTAACCAGAATGGTCTTCCAAGTGATTGAACAAGTAGTCTGCGAACTACTTTAAGCTAAGTTTAGCAGATTTCTTCTTAGCCTTGATATCCATGCCAGTCAGGGCAGTTTGATAATGACACGAAAGCTCCCACAATGTGTCATATCTGAAGGAGTTGTCCATCCTCATCTAGCTCAATTGGCGATTGGTGGGGAAATACTATTGATATGGAATATCACCCATAGGTAGCCCTGAAACCTTCATCATCTCGTGCAGAGCCAGCCTCAACTCTCTATTTCTAGTCAAGAATGTGTTGGAGTCCGGGTTATAGAGCTCCAATAGCGCAAAGAAATGATGCACGCTAATGGGCAAGTTGTACATGCTAGCACGGATGGGTGTATATAATTCACTTTTAGTTAGCTCTGCGCCCCACCACCCGAGGACATAATTTGTCCTCCGTTAGACGCCATAATATCTCTCGTGTCACGGCTTGTTTCTTGAGATGCGTTAGGGCATACTGATGAGGAATCGACAGAAGAAACCTGAGACTCCCTTCATAATCATTCAGCCACTTCTCAGCATCATGATTCAGAATTTTAGGATCCTCGATGGAGTCGCCAAACAAGTAGTTAGCTTCCTCAAATGCTGAGTAGCACTTGGATCATTGGTGAATGGGTTGTCTATAATCAATCGCCGCAATATGCGATGATTTCCCTAATGAACAAGCCTAGGAATTTCCTCAGGTCCATTCACATCGAACTGAGAAGTTGCATCAATGAGTGGCATTTCATCAGAATAGGCAAAAGCCTCGCCACTTCGACCGCTCACTGCACGGGGGGAAAATACTTCTGAAGGGAAATTAACTATAGTGAACGAAAGGTTATTTGTCAAGCCTAGTTGAAAGAATATTTCTATAGGCAAAACAAGGACTTGAACTCATCTCGTAAATCCACGAGATAGAGTGACTGCCTTGTGATTTACGAGACGATTTCAACAGTTTCGCATGTAAAAGGCTACATACATTATCACGTAAACAACATGACAATATACCATGCCTTACAGATTGTGAGACAGTGTAAAGTCATATCTTTTTCTTTAAGATACGTTTTGACCAAGCAAAACACATCTATTAAGCGTCAATCCCCATAAAAGAAGATATCGGCTCTTTCCGAATGCCTCGCGAAGAAGAGCAAACGAGGATACTACTCAAAATATTGACTTTTGAATCGACAAAAGCGGTAAAAACTCACCCCCATATGAAGAAGCTACGGGATCCTCTCTCTCAGGTACGTGAGAGGTTGATCTACTCCTCGGGATGCGTGACCTCTTAGGAGACATGGTAAAGATAGGATTTGCGGCCAGAATCCTACAAAAATTAGGGTTTGTTGTTAGTCAAATCCAAAGGAAAACTTGCAGAGGCTCGAAATCAAGATCCATGAACTCAGTTCTTACCAAGAATAAATGGAGAGCAAGGCTCGGTGAAGAAGAAAGTGATGAAAAGCTTGAACCCAAGGAAGAGTCACCGAAATCCTACAAAATATAAGATTTTAGGAGGAGAACCCAAAACTAAAGGCCCTAATCTCGGTTTTAATCATGAATTAAAGAGAATCAAGACTTGGAGAGTGAAGAAAAAGACTCTAAAACCCTATATTGATGTCTTAGGTGCGGTTTTCATCAAGGATCGGGAAGAAACATGTATGGGTGAAGAAGAATACAAGAGAAAAGATCATACCTCAAAGAACGGTATTGAAACCCTATATTGAGCCTTCCCTTCAAGCAAAAGCAATTGAAATAGAAGAAGAAGAGGATTGAGGACTCTTATATATAGGCTTTTTACAGGGATTCCAATTCAAGGGAAGCGGGCAAAGGTGATGGGAAATGTCAAAAGTCCAAAAAAACTTTGGACTTAAAGGAGCTGCGGCCGACCCCCTTCGACTGTCTCGCACAGCGAGACAGAATAATCTATCGCACACGTACGTGACACCAAAATGTGTCTCACTAAAAAATAGAAAAAACCAGATGGGACCGTATCACCATTTACATGTATTTCAATGTATTTTTCAGATCATTACTAGTAAACGTCAACACTCTGATGAGTATATGAGTATAAACTGCTTCTCCTTGACCCTCCGATAGGTATATAAGGTTAAACTGCTACCTGAAACTCTAAGGAGTATACTAGTATAAACTGATTCTCCACGCTCTAACACCTTAAGAGCTTATAAAGTGTGTAGACTCCAGCTACGTACAAGTATAAATTGTATTTACACCGGAATAGAAGCCAACGCCCGACAACATTTCAACAGTTTTGCCAAATTAGGCTCAGGATAATTCTATGCCAAATTATCCCTGTGAGTTCAATTGTAATTCAGATATGAATTTTTGACAAAGATGATCAGTTCAACGTCAACTCAATGACACGAGCTAATTCAAATATCGACACACCAATTTCAGTTCTAGATTTTGACAATAGTTAAGCGATAAACGTGATACCAGAAGTATTTCAGACTACTTGACAAAATACTGAGTAAAAATAAAGTTAAAAAAGTTAAAGAACTGAAGCCACTCACTGGTCCTTCTATACAGTCTCCTTAATAAAATACTGAAGAGATTGAAAGCAGGGCCTATTTTATCCAAAGTATTCCGAACTCCTCGATAAAATACTAAGGAGGCTAAAAACTTTGGAGGGGGTATCTGTAGGCTTCAAAAATTACCTATAGATCCTAAATAAAGCTCAAGACAAAGAGAAGATAATGAACGTCATCATCTAAGTAAGAAGAGGTCATCTGATGCAAAAAGAAGCAAAGGAATGCACAAAATGATGAAAAGACGGAACTCGAAGCTTTATCACAATTAGTGAGACAATGTACATTGTCTCTACTTCTGAGACAGTGTAATGTGTCTCGTAATTCAAAATAGCATGATCTATCTCGAAAATGGCGAGGCAGTACAGCGTCTTTTTCGATAGTTTTCTTGAGTTTCGTGCGACCTATGTTGCTCCATAACTGCTTAGGAACATCTATAAACGCAGAGCGATCGTTACAAATTGAAAATCTACCCATGATCCTCGAAAAGCATGACATTTAACAGAATAGGCGTCCATTACAAAACTGCCTAGAACAACCCCTTTATCCGAGACAGTAAACACTGTCTCGGAAATGGGAGTTATCAGATAGGGTTGGTTTTAGCTTCTTATCTTCGATAACGGCTTCCAAAGGCTATAAATACCTCCCCTACACCCTTATGCACGAGGGGAGACAGATCTGAGAGCAGAGACTTGGCATTTTGGCGAACTTTAGAGGGAGTCTTGCACCATTTTTAAGGAAACCTCAATCCTTCTGTGTTTCCTCGAGATCTAAGGTTTGACTTCATTTTAAGAAGAGTGTTTATCTTACCTCGCTAAGATACTCACTTTAGTTCTTTTTTCCACATCGAAACATCAACTTTAAGCCTTCTTCACGATCTAGTTGGATCGTTGAATCGGTGGTCCACGGATCAAAACGTCACCGGCACAGGCAAAGATCCCACGTAAGCAGAGGCTAATAAATAGTTTCTCTATGTGTTTCTAGGAAGCATCCCTAATCTTGTTTTGTTGTAAAGAGAAGTTACAAAGCACAAGGCTCACACTTTTGTTTTCATTGTAACGATACACGATTGTAATGGAAGCTGCAATAAAATTTGTTTCCGACGCAAACAACAACCAAGCACACTTAAATGTCTCATTGTCCTCAATGCACACATAAATGTCTAAGGCAAAAGATAAAACATCCCTAGATAATAAGATCAAAAGAAGGCAAAATCCAAATAAGAGAATAAGACAAAGAAAAAATTTTAAGAGAAAACAAATAAATCCCCCTGAAATGCTTCCCCTCTACTCATCATCCTCATCAGTAGCAACTGCTATACCGTTATAAGAACTAGCTCCATCATCCCATCCACCCAGAAAATCATCAGTCTGTAGGAGTGTGATAAATGTTTGAAGCTTAGGTGGACATCCAGCTGCATCACCATGCACTCTCTACCAGTCCTTCATAAAAAAAGTTACAAATTCGGTGAGATGGTTCATTTATGCCTTCATTCTAGCAATCTGGGTTATATGTCTAGCCTATCCCTTAAGAAGTTGTCAAATAGAATCATGTGTAACCTGTCGGTATCGAGTTGGAACTCTACATGTACAATGAATCTGATCTTGTTCTGATATCCTCCTCATCATAGTCTGGTCTGTCAATGATTCCTTCACTACTTCTAGTCTATTATCTGATAAGACTAGAACAGCAAAAGTGTGACAAATTCTAGTCATCAACTAGGGGTACCAAAGCTAAACTCTCCATGCAAACTGTGACTTGGCCCATTCTCTCACATTCTCAACTAAAGATCTCATCCACACAAAGATAATGCTAGCTATATCAAACTATTGACCAATAGGTAACGAATAAAGAAGAATCATAACATGAGTTGTGATAGTGCTGTATGCAGTGGTGGGTTTGAGATCAAAAGTTAAAAAAAGATTGAGTAATCTATACTTTGACTTAAGATTTCCTGAACCAAAATTGGATGTGAACATCCTTCCATATAAAAACATCGACATCTCACTGCATTCTGGTGTCTGGGTTGCATAGTAGAAGCTATTTGGAAGAAATCAGGTACATCAGCTGGTGGGTTCTCAAGTCCAAGATCTCTAATTGTGGGAAGGTCGATGACTATCCTAATACCATCAACTGTAGATGAAGCCATTATTCTTTATCTATATCAATTTCTAATCTAGTAAAGAATTCTCGGAGTAAAGAAATGTTGGCTTTTGCTAGGGTTTTATCTATCATGTTGAGTCCTATATGGTCATCATGTCTGTTGTGGATTTATAAGTTTGTAATTAAAACCTCTATCAAAGTGTATATTAAAATTCTCAATACTAGAAAGAAGTGTAGATCTATCAATCTCATCATTGGATTGAAGCTAAGAGGAAGAAGATGCCGATTGAGATATCTTTCTAGGTGCCATCTAAAAAAATCTCTCTTTTTAAAACATAATGACTCTTTTTCCTCTCTAAATTTAGCTTCTCTAAGAATTTTCCAACTTGAGTTAGTTTCAAGTTTTTGAAATTTTAATTTATGACCAAAAGAACTAAGTTCTAGAGTTTGATATTTACTTTTTGATTTTTGCAACATAAACCCTAGAAATTATCCTTTGAAAATTTTGTAATAATGTCAATAAACATGATTCATGAATTATGCATGTTGATATGACAAAGAGCAAGTCCAATTTTTACAACCATCCAAGTTTCTAAAGCTTTCAATTTAAACCATAAAATTGAATTGATGAGTCAAAACTGTGACTAATTCAACCCATGAAACTTTTGAATCATTGCATATATATGATAATAATTCAATATTCTACATGATTTAAGCATAAGATTAACCTAATTTCACAAATTCATAAATTAATCCCAACAAGTTAAAATTGCAAGATAAATATTGAGAGGTTATACCTTTATTTGGGGTCTTTGAATTACAACTAACACAAATTACAATTCAAAAAATTACAAGAAGCAAGAAAATATTATATTAAGAGGGTTCTTTTCTGTGTGTCGATAGAGCATTGTCCATGTACTCCATTGATGTTCTGATGAAAGTGTTGAGTCTTATACTGGTTGACAATTGTTGAAGCTCTTTTGAAGATGTCGAGTGCAGATATCAAGTGTGCAAAATTGCCAAATGCCCAAAATGAGCAATCTTCTCTCCTCTTATAGGCTAAAAAAAAAGAGAGTTAGTGCCATTAAATGTGGATTAAGTGGTCATTAACTTAAGAGATAATGGTGAGAGTAGTTTCCATAAAAATAGCTCTTGAAACGGTCAGTAGCAAGGTTTGCCTATAACAGTCATAGGCAAAGCTCGATAAGCAACTTTGGACAAGGCTCATTAAATAGTTCTTGACAAAGCTCATTACGCAGTTTTAGACAAAGCTTATTCTAGCCAACTTCAGCAGAATGTGGGCAATCCTCCTTTCTTAGGGTGACGTGGCCCATGTGGGTTTTTTAAGTAAAGTTCACATGAGGTATAGGTTAACTTCGCTATTTTTTGGGTAGATTTTATCATGGGCTTGTGCTTAGGGCCACGTAAAATGTTGAGCCCATAGGCATTCACTCCTTAGACTTAGGCTGAGCATTGATGCATGCTAGAGTATATTTTAACATCTACATGACCCCCTAAAGTTTTTAAGATTCTGCTTTTGGCTCATAACAGGGATCAAAATACTTTGGATAATAGCTAAAGGTATATTGTTGAAGGTAGCTTGAGTCACCTTGCTTCGATTGAAACTTATCTTCACTTGACTATTTTGGTTGCCATAGGTGTACTGTTGAAGGTAGCTTTCTTAGTCATTGTTTCATTTTGATCGGATGCTCAATAACATTTGCCTTCATCTAATTCTATGTTTGGAACGAAGTTTGCTTGCCCTTAACTTGAGCTAAAGCTTAAAGGAATAGCTTCTAGTAAGCAATGTTCGTTTGACTATGAGTTTGGTAAAGTTCCCAATTCAAGTGTTTAGGCAAAGTTCACCGATTGACGATGATTGTCGAGACTATTGCCTCTAGATGTGCGCCTAAATTTGCAATTAAAATATCTCTTTGGCGTCAAATATTCAGTGAGATTCACTAGACATCCTAAGATTTAGGCTATCTTTTAGCCTGTTAGTTTGGTCCAATCACTTTTCGTAATTTTTGTTATGGTAAGTTGGATGGATTCGATTTATAAGCCCCTTCCATTCTCATCCTCTCCCATCTCCTTTTCTCCATGTCTAAGCTTTCTCTGACCCAAGCGGAGATGTTCTTTGATAGAGGAGTTAAGATTAATTAGTTTCAACATGAGTTAGCCCAAGTAAAGGGCAATTCTACAGAGAAAATCCATGTTCTCCACCAGTTGGTGGATTTGCTTCAGGCCAAAAAGGTTGCGCTCAAGCAAATTATCAAGAACAAGTCAGATGCACACCGTGAGGTGATTTGTGATAGGAACACATGGAGCTTCAAGTTTCATGCTCTCTATAGAACTATTCAAAGCCTAAGATGACATTTGAAGAAAGATCAATTCAGTTTCACAAGTGAAGACTCCGAAAGTGATTAGGTCTTGTAAGTGTAGACCTAGAACATAATTAGATGTCGTTTGATTTTCTCAAACTTTACATGAAATTTTTCTTGTGTGACTAGACTTTGTTCACCAATATTCATATAGTTTGAGGAATAGGAGCTCATCTGTTTTGTGTGTCTCCTTTACATTCCTCAACCGTCACACAGTTTACATGAATAGGAGCTATTTTTGCTTTGTGTTTCTGTGACGCCCCTGGGTTCACACAAGGCTGCAGTCCAAGGTGAAACCAAGAATATCAAACCTGCCTTGCATCACACCGTACAATAACATGTTTTACCATCACAATTAATATCTATCTAGTAGAGTCAACAACAGGTGCAGGTACAAAAGCAAGTAGAAGATAATACAAGGAATAACTGAGGAAATGATAGTGACCACATCAATATCTCGTCATCCAACAAATAGAAGTACACAGTCAATGTCTGAATAAATAAACTAGAGTTTTCTCACAATATTCAAATACAGAAAGTCTGAGCAAAGGAAAATAAGGCACACCGCCTTTACAACATCTAGGATATAGTCCTCAAATGACTAACAAAATCTAAAGTGGAGCTCCAAATAAAACATAACTAAAAATAAGCAACTGGGCACTAAAGTGTGTCGCCATCAACCTGCGACTCTCCGGGCTCCTGGCTCGTTACCTGAAGTGGGGAGGGACAACGAGCGTCAAAGCGCTAGTGAGCAACATCACAATCAACCCCAAGGGAAAAGGGCTCGTTGTATAAGAAAATACAGTTAATACATAATAAGTCTCAAATTCATAAATCTTACTAAAAAGGGATTTTAGTATTTAGAAATTTACAACACGAGCATAGGTACGTCGAGCGAAATAATCCAAACAAGGAAACCCTCATGTATATACCTTATATCTCAAATTGTAAATCCCTAAATACCAAACCCAAAGTCTAATACAGAAACAATAATAAAGAGGAATGCAAACCATCTCAGAACATAAACTACTGTGTCCTGTCATAACCAAATAAGTGCCAAAGGTCCAAAATTTCATAAGTGTCATGTCCTGATTCAGATAAGTGTCATACTCATAGCTTAACAAATGGTCAACACATGGTCAAGTGGGTGAATGTCCAACACGAGGACTGAAATGGATTATAGTCTAACACGAGGACTTTAATGGATTATAGTCCAACACGAGGACTTTAATGGATTATAGTCCAACACGAGGACTTTAATGGATTATAGTCCAACACGAGGACTGAATTTAACATAGTTTTCCCAACACATGGATCAAATAGTAATTATCGATGAGATGAATGAAGAAAATATACTTATACAAATTTCACACGCTTCTCGACGTATAAATTCTAAATTTGGTGCCCTCAGGTCATCTATCATACTTAGATTCATGGCAACAGTGAACACTAGTATCAGATAGTCGAGGGAATCCCTCGAACACATGAAACACTCAGCAAAAACCAACTCTGCACAATACTGTGCGGCGGTCGACCGCACACTGAGATGAACTTCACTGTTCAGCGTATATGCTCACGGTCGACCGGTGCGGTCGACCGCCAAGACGTCGTGGTCGACCGCCACGGTCGACCGCGCAGAGGGCAGACATGCTCTGCCCTTGCTGCGCGCCCAGCGGTCGACCGATGCGGTCGACCGCGAGGCAGACAGAAACCCATATCTGGTTTCTGTCAGCTTCGAAACCTGTAAATCCTCTCTTTCTTTGAGTTAACAGCAACATAGCATTCTTAAAATGTCATATAATAGATGAAAAAGAAAGTTTACACATTTAGAAATCATTACCAAGATCCCCAAACATATTTAAACATGATCTATGTATAGTTAAAACAATAAAAACAGAAATTTTCTCCTTTTAAAACATATTCAGATCTAGATCTCCATAATAGAGTTCATTGGTGAACTTTTAAAACTGAAAACATTTGCTTTTTATATCATGTGTCATAAGGAATCTATTGTATCTACAAAAATACGATTTTTGGCCCATAAAACCAAGTAAAAACTCAAATTTAAGCATGAGAATAAAAAGGGGTGAAGTTGGGCGAGATGTTACTCGCCTCCGGTGAGAAACAAGCTCCTAGATCTGCAGGAGGTAGATCCCCTTCGCTGAAATCCGACAAATCCCGCTGAAAACCCTTTGCAACTCCTCCAAAATCACCAAAAATGAAAGTTTAGGGTTTGACGAGGAAGAGGAGGCTAGGGTTTCTGATTTCAGATTAAAGAGGGGCTCTCTCGGGTTCAATAGCCTATATACCAACCCCTCAACCCGACCCAAAATCCAATAAGACCCAAACCTGAGAAAACTCTCTGTCTGTTGTGCGGTCGACCGGCGCGATCGACCGCCACGGTCGACCGCGCAGCAGAAAAATGCCTGCTGCTAGGCATATGATATGCTGGACATTTCACTTGATTTCTCTCACATAGAATCACTTGATGGGTTCTCAAACACAGATAATCACATTCATCTGATATATATATATATATATAT
>BQKN01066447.1:0-35062 GCA_022839385.1 Asparagus kiusianus
GGCGAATTCGTTCACTTAATCCGCCGCGGTAATTTTTACCGTCTACACGCACCAAACAAGGCAGGAAACTTAATCCTCAGATCTACGTCGCTATACTCCGGATCTAAGCTTGGTTCTTAGATCCCGAGATTCGAGCGGTCGTTTCCTTGGTGAAATGATCCCTCCCGGCTATTATCTCCTTGGTGGGATAATACCCGTAATACGTCGTAGATCTGCTTGGATCCAGATCTCGTGGTGGTCAACGGTAAACAACCCCGGCGCAGGCAAACAACCCACGCAAGCGAGGGACCGTAAAACAGGAAACTCGTGATTTGTTCAGAGAGAATTGTAATTTTTATTTCTTTATTTTGATTTTCATTGTAACCGGCTCTTATAAAAAGACCGGATCTTTGTAAACGCATAAAGTTGTTATCAAAGTTGTAATGAAATCATCAATTAAGAAGAACACAATTTTCCACGCGAACAGCGAGCTGGCGGGGTTTCGGTCGGAGGTAGAGCTCGATGGTCGGAGCTCGGGCCAAGGGCGAGCGTCGAGGTGGGGAGGCGAGGCGGGTCGGCGGTGAGGGGTGCTCGGCGTCGGTGAACAGGGGCTTGGGTGGCTCGGTGCTGGGGTCGGTAGCGGCTTGGGGTCGAAGCGGCGCGGTGGAAGCTGGCTCAGGCGGCTATCGAGCTCGAGCCCGGCGAGGTGGCTGGACAGGAGTTGGGGCGACGGGAGAGGACGAGGAGGTAGGGCGGCGGTGGTTTGGACAGGAACTGGAGGCGGTGTGGTTGCTGAGGGGCTTTGCGGGGCGTCGGTCGGAGGCCGGAGCGGGGGTCGAGGGGAGGAGCGGTGTTCGTTGGACTTGGTTTGAGGGTGAACGAAGGAGAGGAGGAAGAGGGAGAAGGGGGATGAGCTGATTTGATTGAAAAGATAGAGAGAGAGAGTGTGTGTGTGTGTGTAAGAAAATGAGAGTGACTGAGATTATTTTAAAGAGAGAGAAAAAGAGCTCGTGAGTGAGAGAGAGAGCACGAGGGATTAAAAAAGAAAGGGGGAAACACGAGGAGGGAATTGCGGGAAATGAGGAGGAAATTAAGGAGTGGGTAAGGGAGAGAGAGAGTAACTGATACAAAGGAACCAGAGGAAAAACCAGATAAAAGATTGACTGTCGTGCTGATCACCTGATAGCTATAAATAGAGGTAGGGAATAATGGTGCAAGCTAAAAATACATATAATTAATAATAATAATAATAATAACAATAATAATATAAATAATCAATATTAATTTTAAAAAGTTTTCACCGTAACAATTTAATTTATAATTAGCAAAATCATCAAAATATTATAATACTGTATTTTTAAATAGTAGAAAATTGAGAAAAATACAAATACTCTTTTAGAAAAATAATATTTAATATTTAAATCAAAATCGAAAATAAGGGTCCTTACAGGAGAATCGAACCTTAAGTTTGTATTTGGGGACGAGAACCGAGCCTTAATTCTTGCTTGATAACCCGAACCCAGGAATGCTTGATCTTGGATACTCTTGGTTGAAAACTTAGATTCATTGCCTAGGCTTCGGTGTATGAACCAAAACTTTTGAGTTGGTTTTGAGAATTTTGATGATAATCCACTCCTTTGGCTTGTTGTTAGGTGTGAATCGAGGCTATCATTTGACTTTGTGTGAGAATCGAGCTTGTTTCGTTGCTTTTGGGGACTTTTGGTTTCGTGTATATGACGCTTGACTTGATGTACTTAATTGTGAGCCAAGACACCGAACGCTTGATTTTGTGTGAGAACCTTCTGGGTAATAACCAATATATCACTCGTGGATTTGAACATAACCCAAAATCTATAGCTTGGCCTGCAATGATGTTCGAAGCTTCAATTGGTCTTTGCTGAGAACTTAGCTCGAAATATTTGGTTTAGGGTGTTTTCTAGGTTTAATTGGATTTTAACCGGAAAATCCTATTTTTATAGAATTTCGACTAAATTTCACAATTTCCCTTTTAATCTTGGATTTATGTACCCTAATTCTTGATGTAACTGAATTCAGGGTTCTTTCACGAGTTTTTTGAATTGATTTAATACATCGTATTTGAAATTTTACTAGAACCGCTAACTTTCATTGCAGATCGACTATGTCACCGAAGAGGTCACGCATTCCAACAGGTCGTTCAACCTCTCAACCAGCTAAGAGAGAGGCTTCCTCATTCGGGGGTAAGCTTTTATTGCTTTTTTTGATTCAAAACTGATATTCTGAATATTGTATCCTCATTTGCTCTCCTTCGTGAGGCCTTCGGGAAGAGCCGATATCCTCCTTTGTGGGGGTCTACGCTTAAAAGATGTGTTTTGCTTAGTCAAAACATGTCTCAAGGCAAAAGGGGCGATTTCACACTATATCACACTCCGTAGGAAGGGGCATATTGTCACATTATTTACGGGACAATGTACATTGTCCCTCGTATGTGTGCAACAGTTGAAATCATCTCGCCAATTATAAGGTGGTGACTCTATCTCGCCGATTCATGAGATGAGTTCGACGCCTCATTTTGCCTTGGAAATATTCTTAAAATTGCGTTTAATAAATACACATTGTCTGTTTCAGTCAAATTCCCTTCGGATGCGTTCTCGTCTCGTGCGATAAGTGGTCATAGTGGTGAGGCTTACGCCTCCGCTGAGGATGCACCGCTCATAGCTATAGTTCATTAATTCAGTCTAGATGGGCCTAAGAAAATTCCTCAGGTTGTGTGAGAGTGGATCGTCGTACGCTGCGATGACTGATCACCGACGCCCCGCTCACTAAAGACTAAAGCCCTACTCAGGCTTTGAGGAAGCCTGACTATCTGTTTGGTGATTTCGTCAAAGATCCAACCATTTTGACTCTCATGGATGAGAAGTGGTTAAATGAAGATGGTGAGAGTCTGTTATATCTTGCCCTGATCCCTCGCTATTATTCACTCGCACGCTTAAAGACACAGGCCGTGAAGGAGGAGATGTCTTGGCATCTTACAGAAGAGCAGGAGCGAGTTCGCTATAGGTATATTACCCATCAAAAGACTCTAAGATCTAGTTATAGAAATTACATCCGTGGACTCTATCCCGGTGCACTAAGCCTAAATACCGCGTCGCCGAATGAGCTGTCAATCATCGCCAACACGGTGAGGAATTGCCTTGCGAGGTTGGGAAGAGAGATGCATGCGAATGGCCACATGTGTTTTGGCTGGGTCCATTCCTCAGACAACAGAAGGTGGGCTCGTATGACGAGCTATGTTCTTAGCCGATGGAGTGCGGAGCTGAATGCTAGTGGATTATATACGCCCGTTCACGCCAGTATGTATGGATTTCTAGTCAGTGTACATCATTTCCTTGCGCTGCTAGAACCTTACAACTCAGACACTAATACCTTTCTGACTAAGCATAGAGAGTTGGGGCTGGCTCTACATGAGATGTAGAAGGTTTCGGGCCTGCCGATGGGCGACATCCCTTTTCAAGAACATTTTCCCTCCGGTCGTCAATTGAGTCAGATGAAGATGGCCTCCCCTGCTAGCTACAATACATTGTGGGATCTCGCATGTCATTATCATATGACTTTAGCAGGTGTCGGTATCATGGCAAAGAAGAAGTTACCACAGCCAGGCTTGAAGCAATTCGCTGACTATTTCAAGCATATGGAGGATAGCTCCAGTGAAGTGGTTTGTGAATTAGAACCTCTAACTCCCTTAGCAATTAACGAACTCATTGAGAAGATCAGTGCCTAATCATATACTACTCCTATTGCCAAGGGCAAGTTTCTGATGGGGACTAAGTTCTAAACTTTTCTGTGGCACGCACAGAAGCAGATTCAACCTATGACTCTTCTGGCAGGATATCCCGCTATTTGGTTGAAGAAGTGCGTCATGCCATACTAATTCTCTGACTCTTTACCAATACAGGTCCTCCTTCCATCCATCCAGCTTGCTTACGGGAAAGATATTTCCTTACTTCCAGTGATGGTTGCCAACATACATTGTGGGCTTCGTCAATTAGTCACCGGATTCACACAGGTGGGAAGCAAGCTGACAGTCGAGATCCCAACTGCCAAGGTTGAACTTCCCTATATCTATCTGATGGTGTGGCTCATCCTTCACCACCCTGACTTGATGTCGGCATCGAGTGTCGCGGATCCTTCCATTCCTCTGGTGTAGCTGGTAGAAGATTGTAAATGGGAAGCACGACAGTTCCTTGAGGTGAGGTACAGCTCTAGATTCATAAATGTTGTGAGTTCTTTAAATGCTTCCCATGATTCTCTAGCCAATATGATGATTTACTGATTGATGAAGAGAGGCCAGGGACGGGTCACACTTCCCTTATTGTGGGCTGCTTCAGATGGTTGATGAATATTTGGCCGGGGGCGAGATCCTGATATTTAGCTCAGGTTCCCCCAAGGGTCGAGTTGCGCACTAAGCTCAGACATGAGAGACCTGTCACTTCTGAAGAGGCTCACCCCACAAAGTGTAAGAAGCTCACGTATCGGACTCGCACCCCGATATCTATGTCTAAAGAGGAGCCACTCGGCGATGTTCTGGGAGTAGGTAATATCTTACTCCTCGTGTGATTCTTATACTTAGCCTTCGGATCATTGGATGTGTATTCTTTATTATCAGCATGCAGGGGGTCTTGAAGAGGGTGAGCTTCCATATGATCCTCCTTCTCCTAGTTTTACCCATTCCGAGAGGTTAGGTTTTATGCAACAGATGCACAAGGCCATGGGTGAAGAGGCTCACGGCCCTGAAGTTGGAGCAGGTGACAGTGCCGAACCTAGTCCAATTTCCGAAACCACTGTAAGAACTTCAAGCCCAGGTATATCTAACACTGATAGTACCTCATTCAGGTGGCAATTAAGAGAGTTGAACAATTCAGAGTTCGTGCCTCCCCTAATTGTTTCTGCGCTGCATGCTCTTTTAGAGAAATTAAAGGGAGCGAGCCCAAGTACCGAGGCCACAGAACTTGCTGTAGCCAACAAAGGTGAGCGTGATCTCCACTTGTCGTGAATTCTGCTTTTCCTTCTTTGGCTTAAAATTCATGTTTTCTGTAGATGTCACAATGGAGGGCTCAACCGAGGAGGAAGCTTTCCATGGTGGGCATATCGGTGGGTTTGGTGAACATGCATTCAATTTAGCGGTGAGCTTTAAGGCTGATCACATATTGCTTGCTGACATGTTGGCGGAGCAAGCCGCTTGCGAGATTGCAAGACCAACCGTTGAGGCTAGTTCATCTGCTGATATGGATTTTACCCTGACATTCCATTGTTCATTTATCGGTCTTTATTTAACCACATGGGAGTTTTAATTGTATGACCAGCCACTAGAGCTGATACGGCTATAGTCTCAGGGGTTTTGGAGCAACCTAAGGACTTAGGCACTTCGGGTTTGGAGCAATTCATTGCTGAGACTCAACCATATATGGCTACTTCTACCCACCCTGTATATTGTCTTTTCATTTCATGTTACAATAGAAACTTGTCCAATCTGAGGCTGTCGTCCTTCCGGACCTAATGCTCGTGAAGGCTTCAGCTAAAGCTGGAGTTAACCCTACTGTCCAAGCCACGCTGTTGAATATCATATCTCCATGATAGTGTTTTGATGATAACAATTTATACAATGTGTGTGCACTAACTTTCATATGCAGATTTCAATATCAGAATATGTACAAGTGCAAGTGGATATCAAGGCATTTTGAAGTGAAGAAAATGAAGAACAAAAGATAATGTATTTGAATTTTTTTCTTTACTTAGAATATTTGTACAAGCCTTGATCACACACACACGTACACACACTCAATTTTAGAACACACTAACACAGACTTAGTGTGTTGGTTAACTATAGAAATCCCCTATGTTAACCATTAGAATAGTAGTTAAAACTTAATTATAAAAACTCATTAGTTCTGAATATTTGATCTTAATAGTCGACTAATTAAGATAATAGTCGACTACTCCTGTATATAACTCAAATACAAGTTTCTGTCTGTTTACAGTATAGTCGACTAATGTTAACAGTAGTCGACTACTGAAGAAAATCTCAGTTTTCAAGTTTCTGTCAAATTACAGTATAGTCGACTAATGATCATTATAGTCGACTACTGAGAGAATTTTCCGAAAACACAGAATCTGTCTGAACTCAGTATAGTCGACTAATGACTACAGTAGTCGACTACAAAGACAGTTTTCCAGTTTTTCAATATTTGAATATCTGACTGTTTATAGCCGTTTTTAAACGTTTTTAAAGTTTAAAAACTTGTCTTTTCAAGGGCTATAAATAGGTTATTTATTCAGAAAAATTGCAGAGACTTACATACCCATAAGCTTTGATTTTTGAGCAATTTTTCAAGTGAAAAACATTCTGATTTTCTGAAAAAGAAGAGTTTCTGAATTTGCCTATATACTTTCATCAAATACAAATCAATTAGGCAATTTTACAGAGATTAAAAGAATCCTAAGCCACTGCTGCACTTCATTACACATTCAAGGCTTATAGGATCATTGTGTTATTACTTCAACAAGTTTTTCTCTCGGTTGTGAGAGGGTTAATCTCTTGGCTTAGAGATTGGTGTTCAAATTGGCAAGGTGTTTATCAATTGGTGTTGCAATTTGCAGGGACTTGCAAATTGGTCAGGTTTGCGTTTGATTTTGTAAGTTTATTCAAAATCATAGTGGAAACTCTCAAGTGGGATTTGCTTGGGGACTGGATGTACACCGGTTTGGTGGAACCAGTATAAAATCCTTGTGTTTGTGTTTGCAAATTTCTGAGAATGCCATTTTTCTTTGCAATTTATTATCTACTTTGCAATAATTTTAAAAGAACACTATTCACCCCCCCTCCAGTGTTCTAGTGTATCTATTTCAGATCCTACACACGCAACCAACAGATGGAGATGGCATGTCTACAACTATTATGTCTGTGATAATTCCATTTGTTCAAGAGGTTAGGCTGGCAGGACGAAGCGCGGGGCATCAAACTGAAAGAGCATCTGCCGGCATTGGTAAGTTTTATCCCGCTATTTGCCTAAAGACTCCGGCTAATATTTCAGAATATTTATTTTTCCTCTTTTCTTGCAGAGCTTTCATCGTCGCCATATGAGCTTGTCAAGGCTTTATTGTTCGACAACGATCTGAGCAAAGCTATATTCCACCTGGACCTTGGCCATTTTGCTTGCTTTGTAAGTGAAATGATTGACAAGATCCTTCATCAAGGATATTCTTTTGATCAGTTTAGACGATCTCTCGACCGTCAGGTGACAGGAATCAGAGAAGAAGGATATCCGAACTTGGCCGATTCTATTAATACGGACTTAGTCATGCTGGAGCACGAACTCCAAGAATTGGGAGAGCTGCAGGCTACAAGCGCTTCTTCATATATGGCTACCCAGTTGGAGTTTTGACTGAAGAAGTGGCACGATGCCCAAGCATCTATTGGGAGTGAGCTCCTAACACAAGAGGGTTTTGTTATGCAAATGACGGCAGTTCTCTCAAGGAAAGACAAGTCCATGGTTGAACTGCTTGGTTCCTTAGTCTCCATCTGTGAGGAAATAGTCGGTGTTGAAAAGGCCCTGAAATATGCTAAAGATTCTTGTGCCATTCTCGAAGGTGAATTAGCCGACATAGAATGCTCCCGAAAACAAACACTTAAGAATTTGGAGCTTGAGAAAGAGAAGTTGGCCATGCTGAGAGGAGAAGCTGCAAAGATACTGAATGCCACTAATGATTCTGTTCAGGCTGACTTGCAGGATAAACTTGAGCAGACTTATGCAGAGAAGCTCTCTAGGCTGAAACAGCGGATTTATGGCCGTAAATCGTATTTAGATTGACAGATCCACTTTTGTATCTTCTTTTGATTTGACTCCATTAATGAAAACAAAGTCTTTTCTTTAATGCATTTTTATTGTTGTTTACGATTTCTTATTATCTTTGGAACAAATAATCATAACATTTATAGGATTTTTGGCAAACCCTAAGTTGTTAACGGATTTAATGTGCCTTTACCGATTATTACTTGAATCGGGCTAGCATGTGAATTGTCTAAGTCCGTTCCACATGTAACGTTATGCTAAAAGAATAAACTCTTTTAGACTTGGTGCTATGATATTGAATACATAGACTTTGTCATTTTTATAGAAAAGACTAACCGGCCACGCATGTTAGGCATAGGCTGATCTCTAATTAAGGATCGAAATAAAGTCCCTCATGCGTGTGAGATATGGATTTTAGTGCTATTAATAACAACCTGCTATGATATTAAATATGTAGGATTTTATCATTTTCACGAAAAAAGGACTAACCAGTAACGCATGTTAGGCGTAAGCTTATCTCTAATTAGGGATCAAGATAAAATCCCACATGCGTGTGAGACATAGCTTTTGGTGTTATTTATAACAACTTTCTACGATATTGAATACGTAGGCTTTTGTAATTTTTAAGGAAAAAGGACTAACTAGAAATTTGTGTTAGACGTAAGGTTATCTCTAATTAGGGATCGAGATAAAATCCTCCATGCGTGTGAAGCATGGATTTTAGTATTATTAATAACAACCTGCTACGATATTGAATACGTAGGCTTTTATCATTTTTACGGGAACGGACGACCCGACAGCATGTGTTAGATGCAGACTTACCTCTAATTAGGGATCGAAATAAAATCCTCCATGCATGAAAGGTATGGATTTTTGTCGCTACAGTGTTGAATATGTAGATTTGGTCGTTTTCACAGGAACGGACCATCCGATAGCATGTGTTAGATGCAGACTTACCTCTAATTAGGGATCGAGATAAAGTCCCCCATGCGTGTTAGGCATGGATTCTGGATGTTGCAAGATTGTGTCTTCTCTTGGGGCAAAGACGAAACCGGTGCCCGAGAAAAGAATTTTATATTTTATCTCCTGCTTGTCTTCTCTTGGGGCGAAGACGAACCTTATGCCGGAGAGGAATAATTTCATATTCTATCTATTGCTTGTCTTCTCTTGGGGTAAAGACGAACCCGGTACTAGACAGAAAGAATTTTATATTCTATCTCTGCATTATCTTCTCTTGGGGCCAAGACGAACCCGATGTCAGAGAGGAAGAATTTTATATTATATCTTCTGCTTCAAAAGAAACTCAAAGTGGGATCTCCACTTTGAGAATCTAGAAAGATAAAACTAAAAGTGGGATCTCCACTCCGAGAATCAAAAAGATCCAGATAACCCTAACTTTTATAGGATTGGTTACCCAATCTGAAGATGAATTTTTTGTTTATCAAGATAAAATTCCGACTTTAGCCCTAACTGTAGAAAGGTTTGACTAAAGAGGAATGAATGAAAGCCTTTCATTTATTGAAAGAGAATTCCAATTTTGGTCCTATCTGTGGGAAAGTTTGACCAAGGTGGGATTTGAGATGGCCCTAACTTAGGAAGGTTTGATCGCTTTATTTAATAATGGACCCCCTATTCATGAAAGGAACCGAGAGGGGATTTTGGTTTTGGTCCTAACTATAGGAATGTTTGACCAAGAAACAGTAAGAGTGAAGACACAAATAATAGTAGGAGTGTTGACTTGTACAAATCACTCAGTGGGGGGTTTTAGGTGTTAAGTTGCAGGGACTTAACAAGGAGAGGTTTTGATAATCTCTATGGACCAACAAATTGAAATTTTGAATGTTGTGTTAGGACTTCAACAGTAGGAGTGTTAAAGGCTTGAACACAGCGGGAGTTTAAATGGATTTAACCATGAAGAATTTTGGTGAACCCATCGTCAATTAATTTGATCAATGAGGGATTTTTTGATGGAGAACTGTGAATCATTAAGCACTCTCCAATTACACCGTAGGAGTTTTGTGAGGAAAGATTGACCCGATGAAGTCATTGAATCTTATCTCGACGAAAGAGCTCTCCAAAAACACGGTGGGAGTGGATGAGATTGATCCTGGCTATTGAAACCAACTAAGGATTGGATGAAGAAAAGTATAAACTTTGTTATCTTTCACTTCAAGAGGATCCTGGTTATCAGGAAGATGTCGGTGACCGAAAAGGGTTTTGGCAGCTTGCTCCTAACTGGGTTGAAGCAGATGGGATGTGCTTCATCCTTAAAGGATTTTAGAGTCACAGTGAGAGTTTCATGAGGGAAGATTAACCCGATGAAGTCATTGAATCTCATCTCTACGAAAGAGTGCTTGAAAAGTCATAGTGGGAGGGTTTTAATCATCTTGAAAATAATTAGATAGCCACATTAGGAGGTTCTTAATCATTTTTTATGATTAAAAATGAATTATTCAGGTGACTGGTCTTTATCTTGAATAATTAGTTGATCTCGGGTTATCCCTAAGAATATCATGCATAGCGTTCTCCAGGAACTTCCTGTTAAATAGGTTATCCCGAATGTACTAGGGATAATATTTTTTTAAGAACTTCATATTTATTGGCATTATGAGTTTATCACCGTCTTGGGTGATCAGGCGATATGCACTATTCGAGTAAACTATCTCTACTACGAACGGTCCTTCCCATTTAGGTTGGAATTTGCTCTTCTTATTAGAATTGAGTATCATTGGTCGCCAGACGGCCAGAATCAAGTCTCCTTTCTTAAAACTCCATTGTCGGACTTTCTTATCAAAGGCCCTGAAGATTCTAGCTTGGTAAAACTCAATTTGCTGCTGAGCTCCTAAGCGCTTTTCATCTAACATCTCAAGCTCTTCGAGATGTTTTTAATGTTGTTCCTCTGTCGTCATCCCTGTTGCGAGGGCGATGTGAAGAGATGGAATTTGGATTTTTAAGGGAAGGATGGCTTCGCACCTGTATACTAGAGAATACAAAGTTGCTTCAGTAGGCGTGCAGACTATGGTTCTCATTTATTGGTTCTCATGAGCTTTGATAGAATCTTTATGATGGTTTTTATAAAGGCCTCAGCCAATCCGTTTGCAGTGGGATTGTATGCCGTCGACGAGACGTCTTGAATTTTGAACTTCTCACAAAATCTGACGAAGGAATTGGTGACAAACTGAGGGTCGTTGTCATGCACGATTCGTCTTAGAATACCGTATCAATAGATAATATGGTGTTTGATGAATTTTACGACGTCGCTCATCTTTACCTCTTTGAGTGGGCCTACTTCGGCCCATTTTGAGAAGTAGTCAGTGATTGCCAAAATAAATCGGTCACCTTTGGTCAATGGTGGAAAAATAGAACCGACGATGTCCATTTCCCACGTCTTGAATGGCCATGATATGGACAAAGGGTGCAAATGCTCTGGAGATTGGTACATGAAATTCGTATGTATTTGACACACATGGCACCGTCGGACGTCCTCAACCGCGTCCTTGACCATGGTT
Organism: Asparagus kiusianus; assembly: GCA_022839385.1. Lineage (NCBI taxonomy): Eukaryota > Viridiplantae > Streptophyta > Magnoliopsida > Asparagales > Asparagaceae > Asparagus > Asparagus kiusianus. The sequence continues at coordinate 11,318 of BQKN01066447.1, forward strand.
GGCCAATTATATCCCATCCTTCTGAGACGATCGCAAAGTTTGGGACCGGGTTGGTGTGCACCATAGGTTTCATCATGCGCTTCTTTAAGAGCCTCTTCTGCCTCTTTAGTTGAAAGACAGCGGAGTAGCAGACCGTCGTATGCGTGATGATACAACTCTAGGTCATCGTGTTATAATAGAATCTCGGTGCTCTTTGTCGGACCAAGTCTCTTTCTTTTATGTCTTCCGGTAAAATACATGAAAGACATAATCAATAATGGGAAAATGCTAGTCTCGAGGCTCGAGTTCAATTCTGGCTGAATGCACCTCTTTGATATCCAAGGTACAGTCCGGTATGAAGAGTTGGTGAGTTCTCACAGTGACCAATTGTTCTGTGTCGAGAGGCTGTGCCAGAGATACCGCTAATGCATTTGTATATGTGTTCTGGAGACACGAGATCCACTTAATGAAGAATTCTTCAAATAAGGCTGTCATATCGATGGTCACCTAGTAGTACGGGATCAGTCTTAGTTTCTAACTTTGTACTCTCCTCGAACTTGGTTGACTATTAGTTGAGAATTACCAAAAGCTTCAAGATACTCGACCCCCAGATCTTTTGGTGAAACTGAGTCCAATGAGCAACGCATTGTTCTGCTATATTGTTGGAACATGGCTCGACCAACTATCACCTGTTTCTCTGAAGAAACTAGGACGACACTGACTCCTAAGGATATTTTTAAACATACGGGGGCACTCGCCACATTGCTTGCTCGGGAAGCACCGTCAAAGTACAACTACCACACCTGCTAATGAGAGTTAGTGTTGACTTAGTGGGTTTCATCCGACAAATCTTCATATAGTTCGGATGTATTCTTTATTGGATTAACCGCTAGAAGATCACAAATTTCTTGTCCTTTAATTGACTTTTGTTGCTTGAAGTGCAGGTCGTATTAGGACAAGAGTAGGGCCCATCTTGCTAACCGCTAATTCATGAAAGTTGGTTGCATCATGAACACTTGAATTGGGTTGACGTTTGAAATGATGAAGAGCGTCTGTCCAACCAAGTACCATCACATCTTTTGAATTGTGAACACCATGGCAAGGCACTCCTTCTCGATCATCGGGTATCGGGATTTAGCACCTACCAAAGTCCGACTAAGGTAATATACTGCTTGCTCATGACCGTTGTCATTGTCTTGTGCGAGTAAAGCACTCAACGAGTGATTCGTCGCCTTAACATAAATCAAGAATAGTTTTCCTGACTTCGGTACAATGAGGATGTTTGCGTCAAAAATTGATTTCTCCATTGCCATTGAATCTGTTACAATCATTTATCAATTACAAATTCAAAAAAAGATAAAATCCGATCTTTTTATAAGATCTTCTTACACAATGAAAAAATAATCAAATACAATCTCCTTAAAACACATGTAACAAACGTTTATCACCCGCTGCTTCGCGTGTGATCTTTATTTGTGCCGGGGACGTGTTAGTCCGTGGACCATCGTGGATCAGATCCGGTTGATAGTGATAGATTAATGCTCTTGCTTCACAATGGAAACAATCGCAGAAGTGATAATCTCGACCAAGCGAGATTACGACTCTTCTTGAGATCAAAACCAAGTTTGATCTAGAGGAAAGGGGGAACGAGCCTCAGATCCTTTGAATAGCTTCCTCTTTATGCTGAAGTTTACCGAGATCTGCTAGCCCTCCTCTAAAATTCGTGCTCCACTCTTCAATTTGACAGCACATCGCCCTCTGATTTCAGATCCGAGAAAATGAAGGCCCTAGGCTTATATTTATAGGCTTTGGTTGCGGCATTTTTGGATAAGAATCGATGATTTAGTGTCATCCGTAGTTAATAACCATTTAGCCATGTTTAGGAATAGTTCAAAGCAGTTGGGGAGGTTCTGGAATAAAAGAATCCTAAAAAACTATCAAAAACGTGTTTTCAGCGGTTCTGGGCGTGAGCCACCTCACGCTGGCTCGGCACTGTGCGAGCCACCATTTGGTGGCTCAGGCTTGGGCCGAGCTACTAGCTTTGGCCAAGTCGTTTTGACGTGACTCGGCCACCAGGGGCTTTTCCGGTGTATTCGGGTTGGACTAGTTTCTCCGATAGGGGCATGACTTGTCTGCTTCACCGATTCACTTTATGCGTTTCGTTAGCTTGTAGGCAGCTGACGAGTGTGCGAGCTACTTGGCGCTAGCTGATGAGCGTGCACGCTTGTTGCAATATCATCAGCGATTCGTCGCTTTGTTGTTTCGACGGTTCGTCGTCTTGAGCTATGTTCGGGACCTATAGGTAATTTTTGACACCTACAGATATCCCCTCCAAAGTGTTTCAGTCTCATTCTTTTATAAAGGAGCCTGGAATACTTTGGATATGATACGCTTAGCATTTAGTTCTTTGATTTCTTCAGCTTTCAGTCTATTCAGTATTTTGTTGAATAGCTAAAAATCTTTCGGTGCTGCGTTTATCGCCTAACCGTTGTTGATATCTCGGACTTAGACTGGCGTGTTGATATCTAAATTAGCTTGTATCATTGAATCGACATTGAACTGATCATCTTCATTGAGGATTCACATCTGAATCATGATTTAACTCCTCGTGGTTAATTCAGAATTGAGGATAATCATGTGCCTTGTTTTGGCGAGGCTATTGACGCGTTGACCGATGTCGATTTGCATTATACAACATTTGACTCGCATTGGCCGTCATTGACTTTTGTCATCATGCATTGAATGGCATCGACTCACATCGAATGGTGTCGACTCGCGTCGATCTTCTTCATCACGCGTTGACCGCTGGCTACACTTCGACAGGCGTTGACTTTGATTGAAACGCGTTAATCGGTGTTGACCTTCATTGCAACAAGTTCAAAGTCTTTTGTGGAAACTTCGGTTGGAATTGATATTCTCCCGGGTGTTCAAGTCACGAGGCTAACTGATGAAGCTGGTGCGTCAATGACTATCGTGCTTATAGGATTTTTTGGCAAACTCTCAGCCATAAATGAGTTTGACAAGTCTTTACCGACTACCGTTTGAGTCGGACTAGCATGCGGATTATTTAAGTCCATTCCATAGGTGATGTTATGCTAAAAGAATGAACTCTCTTAGACTTGATGCTATGATATTGAATACATAGACTTTGTCATTTGTCACGGGAATGGACTACCCGACAACACGTATTAGGCGCAGACTTTAGAATTTTTGGCAAACCCTCAGCCATCAACAGATTTGATATGCCTTTACCGATTACCATTTGAATCGAGCTTGCATATGAATTATCTAAATCCATTTCACATGTGACGTTGTGCTAGGAGAATGAACTCTCTTAGACTTGTTGCTATGATATTGAATACATAGGCTTCATCCTTTTTACGGGGAAAGACTAACCGGCAACGCGTGTTAGGCGTAGACTTATCTCTATTTAGGGATTGAGATAACATCCCTCAGACGTGAATCATGTCGTTCTTTTCATGGAGAAAGGTTAATCAGCAACGCATGTTAGACGTTGACTTATCTCTACTTAGGATTTGAGATAAAATTCCACGTGCATGTAAGGCACGGATTTGGCGTTATTAATAACGATCTGCCACGATATTGAATACGTGAGCTTTTGTCCTTTTTTCGACAAAAGACTAACCGAAAACGCATGTTAGGCATTGACTTATCCCTACTTAGGATTCAGGATAAAATTCCTTATGCGTGTAAGGCATGGATTATAGCATTATTAATAACGGTCTGCCATGATATTGAATACATAGACTTTTGTCCTTTTATGGCAAAAGACTAACTGGCAATGCGTGTTAGGCGTTGACTTATCCCTACTTAGGATTCAGGATAAAATTCCCTATGCGTATAAGGCATGAATTATGGTATTGGAAGGTGGTGTCTTCTATTAGGGCAAAGACGAACCCGATGCTAGAGAGGAAAATTTTTATATTCTATCTTCATATGCAAAAAAAACTCAAAGTAGGATCTCCACTTCAAAAAAGAATTCGGATAACCCTAACTGTCAGAAGGTTTGATTACCTAATTTGAAGGTGGGTTTCTCGTTTATTGAGAGGGATCTCCAGTTTTAATCCTAATTGTATGAAAGTTTGACCAAGTGGGAGGTTTGAGACGACCTTAACTGTAGGAATGTTTGATCGTTCTATTTGAAAGTGAACCTCCCGTTCATGAAAGGAATCGAGAGGGGATTTTGGTTTTGGTCCTAACTATAGGAAGGTTTGACCAAGAAACAATGGGTGTGAAGATACAACTAACACTGGGAATCTTGACTCATACAAATCACTCGGTAGGTTTTTTAGTATCAAGGGGATATGACTTAACACGAAGGGGTTTGATGATTGCCATGGATCAACAGCTTGAATTTTTAAATACTATGTTGAGACTTTAACATTGGGGGTGTTAAGTGTACTAACACAATGAGAGTTTGGATGGACTCAGCCAAAAAAATTTTGTGAACCCACCGTTAGTTAATTTGATTAGTGAGGGACTTTATGATGGAGGATCGTGAATCATCAAGCACTCCACATTTACATCGTAGGAGTTTCATGAGAGAAGATTGACCGAATAAGATCATTAAATCTCATATCAATGAAAGAGTGCTCGGAAAGTCACAGTGGGAGGGTTTTAATCATCTTGGAAATGATTAAATAGCCGTAGTGGGAGGTTCTTAATCAAAATTAGGAATGAATTATTCCGATGACTGGTTTTTACCATGAGTAATTCTTTTTGGGTTATTCTTAAGAATACCATGTGTAGTATCCTTCTGGAACTTCCCTTTAGAATGCATTGAGGTATCCTACCCCTAGCTCTTTGGCGAACCTGAATCCAATTGTATTCGGCAACATTATTGGGTTATCCTTAAGAATATTAAGAGTAATATTCTCCAGGAACTTCCCGTTAAAGGAAATAAGGGAAGTAGTTTAACCTCGTATACCCGTTGGAGGATAGGAAGAAGCAGTTTATACTCTTATACTTGTCGGAGTCTGGGAAGGAGCAGTTTATACTCATATACTTTTCGGAGTGTCGGAAGGAGAAGTTTATACTCTTATACTTGTCGGAGTGTCGGAAGGAGCAGTTTATACTCTTATACTTATCGGAGTGTCGGAAGGAGCAGTTTATACTCTTATACTTATCGAAGTGTTGGAAGGAGTAGTTTATACTTTTATACTTGTCGGAGTGCATCGTTCTCCTTCAGCTCATTTCGGTATTATGATGACGGCGTCAACTAAAGTTTGAATGTTATTTTTGAGAGAGAAGCAAGCCTTTGTGGGATGAAGGATCCTCCTATGGTACGCCAAGTACTTTAGATTTGAAGTGTTGTTAGTTTCCTCTTGATTCGTAATAGGTGGCAGCTTGATTTTTTTTGTTTTCAATGAAGAATTTAAAGATAGTCGGAACTTATTCATCCTGGAAGGAGTACTTTTTGGAGTCTCGAATCCGGGGTCCTTTGCTGCTTCTAATGTTGGTGTTGTGACATCTGATTAGTATCAACAGCTGCTGCATGTGCCTTTCCTTTACCACGAGAAGCAAAATTCAAATTCGGGGGGTTTACTTGTCAGTTGGCCTCTTTCAAGCTTTTTCTTTTGCAAAAGCGTTCGGCCTGTTCCCCGCATAATTTTAGTTCTTTCCATGTTGTAGATGGCACGATCCACAGGCCTTCTAGCATGTCAAAGGAGAGATTGTTGTGGTATATCTACAAGATGAATTCCTCTGTGATAGGATCCCTATAATTCATTGCCTTGTTATGGAAGCGTTTGACAAAGATGTCAACTTACTCCCCATACTTCTGCTTCTCATCTAGCAGAGCTCCGATTGATACTTCAGTGTCGTCATCGAAGAAGTTATTGAGGAATGAGCTTTCCATGCTGTCTCAGCTGTTGATACTTCCTGGCTTAAGACGACGGTACTAATCGAAGGCAGCTCCGTGAAAGGTGCTAATGAATGACCGGACCATCAATGGTTCATTGTCGGAGATCACACCCAGGTGGGACTTGAAGTAAATTAGGTATTGAGTGGGTGCGCTCTTTCCGTCGAATGATGTGAAATTAATTAGATTGAACTTCGCTGGATACGGGATTGACTCCCACTCCCTTGGGTAAGGACATGAAATACCAGTCTTCTTTACCTCTTGAGCGGACAACATTACGTTGATCTTGCTCTCCAGGTCTTTCATTTTCTCATCTTCGCCCGCATTTTCCTTCGGGCAACTTTGGGGAAGAATAACTGGACCACCCCCAGCGTTATCATCCTTGGTGGGACCACCCCCAGCATTCTGGTTAACAGGAGGGGTATCAGCGTTGTGATTCTCATCCACTTTCGAATTGCTATTTACCTGAATGGTAGCATTGTGACGGCTAGATTAACCAATTTGATTTGATAAGGCTTGAATCTGTTGATCATGCAATTCCCTTATCCGTTGCACAGTCATTTCCATTTTGAATTTGAAATTTTCTTTCTGCTTGACCAGAGCGTCTTCAAGGATTTTGGCTATTTGGTTAGCGTTGATTATGAACGCCTCACGAGATTGTCCTGTGCTGGAGACTGTATTGTCGGAAGCGACTGGGGAGTTGGCATCTGACGTTTTATCCTCTAAGGATAACCCTCTATTCATCCGTTGATAATCCCTTGGTCTAATAGTTCTGGATCATAGTCGAGTTATATGCTAGGATATCTCTTAAAAAGGATTGGGATTGGAACTTCGCGTTGACTTCTCTTTATCATCCACATTGATGGTGACTTCTGGGAGTTCATCTTCTTGAACGACCGGTCTTCTCTTGCGAAAACGCTTTGGCTTGGGCTTCGATGTTTCGGTGGAAAGTCTTTCAAAACCGAGACCCTCCGTGGAGTAGTATTGGGGCAGCTACACTCTGATAATACTACCCTAATTAACCTCTCACAAGGATAGTGAGAGTCCAATTATGAGATGCTTCTCTTTCGAGATTTCTTCATACCCCCAGCCTGATAATACAACTCATCGGCTTTGTGGCCGGAGCAACCTATCAGCTATTGATTTGATTCCCTAGGTATGACATAGTCATGTAACGAACCCGTCTCCTTCCGAGTATGTAATGCCTTGTTGGCGTTCTTAGGAGTCACACGTTTAGATCTACCCCCTTGCGAGTGTGGAATCTCAACGAGCTCCTGAACTTCGACACGTAACCCTAAGCGGACGGTTATCGGAATTTTCCCTTCATGGGATGACTTTGACTTGAAAGGAGTGTGTGTACGACCCCCAGTCCGGTGAGTTGTTTGAGGTTCATTCATTAGGCATATGCGTTCTTTGACCAGAAGTTTGCCTCGATCCTCGTGCAAAGGACCAAGGTGATCCATGATCTTCATCTTAAATCGAGAAAGATCCACATTGCTGTGGGACTATACCAAAGGTATTGGATCAATTTGAACAAGAAAGGAAGTGGACGGGGACTCAGAAATGGCCGCGGGAGGCGAGGCGAGTGTCGGCCAGGCTGAGCTGGCTCGGCCATGGCGCGGGCTAGCTTGAGGTGGCTCAGCCTTGGCCGAACCACCCTTTGTTGGCTCGGCCTTGGCGGAGCCTCCATTGGCTAGCTCGGCCTTGGCCGAGCCACTATTGGTTGGCCTAGCCCTGGCCGAGCCACGGTTGGCTGGCTTGTGATTTTTGGGTGTCCTGGCACTTACCCGAATCGCTATTTTGGATTTTGGCCTCCATTCTTGGCATGGTTTTAGTGGTTTCTTGGCACCTTGTCCTCCTTCGTGTCTTGCGCCTTTCGTACTAAGGCACGTGCGCGTGCGGCACATACGCGTGCGACATGTGCACAACGCTTTTGGATGCGCTCCTCGATAGTTAAACGGGTCCTTTTGATATGGACCCATTCATTGGCTGATGGTTTGGAGGAGGGGCCATTTGCTTACTGTTGAGGTACTTGGCGCTCCCTGAACTTTAGATCCGCATGATAACGGATCCCATCAACTGGCTCCAAGGCCTTAGCAAGTTGACGTGCGAGGCCTTGAGGTTGCCTCAGACGAGCCCACTTTGTTAGAATTGTGGCGCCTTCGATAAACAACTCCTGCACTAAGTAGGAGTCATTTTGATCTGAAATCTCGGCTTCATTAGATGCTGGAGGAGCATTGTGAGGTGTTGCCTTAACAACAATTATGCGAGAGTCACCTCGAGCCTTCTCTGCTGCTAATATCTTTCTATACTTGCAGGATGAGGAAGATCTTGAAGAGGATGAGGTGAGGTATTCATCAAACTTGGCCTGGTCGAACTCGTACCCGACCTCTTCTTCAACTGGGATCTTGATCTGTGATTATGGCACGACAGCCTTAGCAGAGAGACTGTTACCTCCCACTGTAATCGCCAGCATGTTTGCGCTGAAAATTAATTTCTTCATTGTCATTGAATCTGTTACAATCGTTTATCGATTACAAATTCAAAAAAGAGAAAAGTCAACCTTTTTATAAGATTTTCTTACACAATAAAAAAATAAACAAATACAATCTCCTTAAAACACACGCAACGGATGTTTATCACCCGCTACTTAGCGTGGGATCTTTGCTTGTGCCGGGGACGCGTTAGTCTGTAGACCACTGCGGATCAGATCCGGTTGACAGTGATAGATTAATGCTCTTGCTGCACAAAGGAAACAATCACAGAAGTGATAATCTCAACCAAGCGAGATTATAACTCTTCTCAAGATCAAAACCAAGTTTGATCTGGAGGAAAGAGGGAACGGGCCTCAGATCCTTCTAATAGCTTTCTCTTTATGCTGAAGTTCACCAAGATCTGCTAGCCCTCCTCTAAAATTCATGCTCCACTCTTCAATTTGACATCACCTCGCCCTCTGATTTTAGATTCGAGCAAATGAAGACCCTAGGCTTATATTTATAGGCTTCGGTTGTGGTGTTTTCGGATAAGAATCGACAATTTGGCATCATCCATAGTTAATAACCATTTAGCCATGTTTAGGAATAGTTTCAAAGTAGTTAAGGAGGTTCTGGAATGAAAGAATCTCGAAAAACTATCAAAAAACGTGTTTTTAGCATTTCTGGGAGCAAGGTGGCTCGCCATTATGCGAGCCACCATTTGGTGGCTCGTACATATGCGAGTCACCATTTGGTGGCTCGGCCTTGGGTCGAGCCACTGGCTTTGGCTGAGTCATTTTGATGCGACTCGACCACCAGGGGCTTTTTCGGTTCATTCGGTTTGGACTTGTTTTGCTGATACGCGCATTTCGTTGACTTGTCCGCTTCATCGATTCGCTTTATGTGTTTTCTTAGCTTGTAGGTAGATGACGAGTGCGCGAGCTACTTGGCGCTGACTGATGAGCGTGCGGGCTTGTTGCAATGTCATTAGCGATTCAGCACTTTGTTGTTTCGACGACTCGTCATCTCGAGCTATGTTCAGGACCTATAGGTAATTTTTGACTCCTACAGAGGATAGGAGGATTTGTCAGATATGCTTTGATATCCTCGAATGCCTTCTGACAAGTATCATCCCAAATAAACAACACACCCTTCTTCGTAAGCTTGGAGAATAGTTAGCATTTTTCAGAGAGGTTCGAGATGGATCGATGGATATAAGCCAATTGTCCTTGCAATCCTCAGAGTTCTTTGAGATTTCTTAGGGGTTGTAATTCGTGAATCGCTTTTACTTTGTCAGGATCAATATGGATACCTTTCGTGGTGATGATAAATCCGAGGAATTTACCGCTGGCCATTCCCAGGAAAGACTTGGTAGGGTTCATCTTCAATTGATGACTCCGCATAAGATCGAACATCGCCCTCAAGTCTTTAATGTGGTCGTCTTTGCTACGGCTTTTCACAACCAAGTCATCAACATAGTACTCGATGGTCTTCCGTAGGTGTTTCTAGAAAATCTTCGTCATTGCTCGTTGGTATGTGGCGCCCGTGTTCTTCAAGCTGAAGGGCATGACTATGTAGCAGAAGATGCCGAGCGGTGTTCTGAATACGGTATGCTTTTCGTCGTCTGGGTACATCTTAATTTGATGTAACCTAAGAATCCATCCATGAAGGACATTCTCTCAAATCCGTACATGTTATCGATGATAACATCCATGATCGAAAGAGGAAAATCATTCTTTGGGAAAGCGGTGTTCAGATCTCTAAAGTTGATGATGTCCTAATTTTCTCATTCTTTTTATGGACAGAGACAATATTCACTAGCCAGTCGGGATGTTGTTCCACCCTGATGAAGCCTGGGTTGATTGGATTTTTTTCCTTTAGTCTTGATTGCCTCTATAATTTGTGAACAAAACCGTCGTTGTTGTTGCTTGACAGGTTTAACATTCGGTTTTATGTTAAGATGATGCATCGCCATGTTTGGGTCAAGTCCTGACATATCTTCGTAATTCTAGGCAAAGACATCAATGTACTCCCTGATAAGAGCAATCAACTCCTTCTTCTCTTCTGGTGGAAGGCTATCGCTGATGAATATGGGCTTAGGATTCACATCATTGCCCATATTGATTTGAGCCACTTTGTCCTCGGTAGGAGGTTCTTTTTGTTCGAATTGATCGCCATATTGGATATTCAGGTGATGGATCCAGGGATCTTCCTAAGTTGACAATTGATCATCTTCTTCCATTGTGGCGGGATCGATCGTGGTCATGTTCGACATCAGGCCTTTGAACACATCTCCAAGGCTGACGTCAGAGTCCTAACCTGAAGAATCTGACGAGTATCCGCCTCTAATCAGATTAGCCAATTGGTCGATGACTTGCCAGCAGCACTTGTCATTAGATGAAGGGATATAGCCCAGGCCCCTTCTATAACCATAGTAATTATTAGGCTTTCTTTTTGGTACATGGGTCGGGTGAGGTAGAACTTGAGGGCCTCGACCAAAGCAAAGACCTACTTTGAGTGTGAAGTTGTATCCCTATTTCTTCATGAGGTTACGTACTTCTGGGCTATATCTAAATAAATGAAGACCGAGTCCTTCATCGTCACTATCTTTCTTTGAGAAGAGATCTGATGGTGGAGATATTTCCCCTTTACTGAAAATTATCTCCTTTTCACCCCCTGCCTTGGCAGATAGGACGAGGATTGCTCCAAATGCATCCTGGACACACTTCTTCATCATGCAAGACGATCAAAGTGGCATGTGTATATCAGGATTATTATACAACCCTTGCATTGCATCATCAAGATAAGGCGAATACTCTAAATCGTCATTTATTACTTCTTCAGTAAGTTGCCAATTATCGCTTTCATCTGACGATTCACCACCATCGAGATTGATTACAAAGGGTATAATGTCATTAGTAAAAACATCCATTGTAATCAAGCCCAACCTCGGTATCAGCTTCTTCTCCGTTGTCCGTGCCTTAGGACGATGGTTCAGTATCGGATTTAGTACCATAAAGAAGGGATCAGTAAAATAGTTTTCCAACTCCTTAAACGGTTGCTTATTCGCGACCATCGTCTTGACCTTATTATTCGTGTCCACATATTTTAGATACTTATGGAGGGTGAAGGGAAATATAACGTTACCATGGATCCGCGGTCAACCCAATAGTAAATTATAGGAGGTCTCTATATCGATCACATAGCACGTGACTTCGGACCTCAAATCTCCAAGTTGGCACTTCACTCGGATGTTATCTAATAGTTTAGACCCACTGGTATTGAATCTGTAGATAACAATGCATGTGGAAGCGAGCTTGTTGGCAAGGATTCTGAGATTATACATCAATCGGAGTGGCATGATGCTGACCGCTGAACTCGGATTGACTTGGATCTGGTTGACAACGCTAGAACCGATGTATCTAGTGAAATACAAAGGCATGTCATGCTTTAAATTCCTTGTTTGCGTGTCGTCTTTGGTGAAGGTGATGTAAGGGAACTGTTTGGCCACAAGGTTGCAGCGTTGAACTGATAGCTTTGGTTCTTCGGGGGATAGCTTAATCTAAGAGAGAAACACATCAGAATCGGCCAAAGCTTCTTGCAAAGCCTCTCTTGTGTCTTTGGAAAGACGTAATAACTCGTATAGAGTTTTCCTTACTGGGATGTTAACCAGTTGGATCATAACATCGAAGCAGTATGACGCATTAGAACTTCCCAGTTTATCTCTTCCAATCGAATGATTAAAACGAGACTGTTTTAGGTTTTGAACCTCTTGGTGTTGGGGTTCCATCTCCTATTGCTTGCCGCAACCTCCATATGTCTAGTAGTTGGTTATTGCTACGGAGATTCCTCAACAGATTTGGTAAGGGTTATAACCACTCTTAGTTCGGCTAATTGATCAGAAGGCTCCGGGTAATTAAACCGATACTCATTCCCACTTCTGGTAGTGAAGACCTCGTGCTCATCATCCTCGAAAAGTGACAAAGTCGGGAATTCTTCATCATTCTTCTATGGAATTGCTGAGGTGGGGTAACACAATTTTCCCTTACCCTTGGACTTTTTTTTGGAAGAGGATCCCGCCCACTATTCATCTTTGAGCAGATCTGAATGGACCCAAAGAACTTCTCCATTAGGGCTCGTATGCGGCACAAGCCCCTTCTAGCATTGTCCATGAGGATCGTTGTTAACGGTCTTCATCTCCATCTTTGATATAGGCTCTGGGTGAAACCACAATAGAGGGACAGAACCGAAGCTGATAGAAACTGCATTCACGCCCACCTTCTTCTCCTTGGACTGCTTTACAGTGATGATACCGATGTCAATAAAGGCTTGGATTTTGTCCTTGAGTGTGTAGCACATCTTGGTGGGGTGATGGACCTGCTTGTGGAATGCACAATATCTTGGATCTATCGTCCTCTTGGATTCCTCCTAGTTAGTGATTAGAGGCAACTTGATTTTGTTGTTCTCCAGGAGGTATTTAAAAATATCAAGAACTTCATCTTCCTTGAAGTTTTGGTTCAGAAGTTTTTTGCTACCTTTGAGGTCACTGCTGCTATTAAGACGGTGACTACTATGTCGTTTGCTATTGCGGTTGTAGTTGGAACGTTTGATTTGCGTCTACCGCAGTTGCTGGCACCTTCCCTCTACCATGAGAAATGAAGTTTTTCTTCAAAGGATGTGCCGTCAGTTGGCCTCTCTCCACCTTCTTCCTTTTAAGGATTCGTTCGGCTTGTTCGACGCGCACCTTTAACTCTTTCCAAGTTTTGGATGGTACCAATCCTATGGCTTCCAATACATCTAAGGAGAGATTATTATGACAAGTCTAGAGGATGAACTCCTCTAAGACCGGATCTCGGTAATTCATTGCCTTATTTTAGAAGCGTTTGACGAAGTTATTGACCGACTCTCTGTCTTTCTGTCTCTCATCAAAGAGCATTACGATCGACACTTCAGTGTCATTGTTGAAGAAGATGGTGAGAAACATGCTTTCCATATTGTCTCAGCTATTGACACTCCCCGGCTTGAGACGGTGGTACCAATCGAAGGCGGCCCCACGAAGGGTCACAACAAATGATCAAACCATCAGAGGTTCATTGCCAGAGGTCACGCCCAGGTGGGAGTTGAAATAAATCAGGTGCTGAGTGGGTAAGCCTTTCCCGTCGAACATCGTAAAGTTAATTAGATTGAACTTTGCCGGATATGGAATTGACTCCCACTCTCTCGGGTATGGACACAGGATGCCGGTCTTCTTCACCTCTTGAGCGGACATAAGGACGTTGATTTGCTCTTAAGGTCCTTCATCTTCTTGTCTTCGCCCGCATTTTTCTTTGGGGGTTGCTGAGGAGGTTGAGGAGGCTCAATTAGACCACCCCTAGTATTATTGTTATTGGGAGGAGTATCGGCATTGACATTTTCATCCACTTCCGAGTCATTGTCTACTTCATTAGTAATGTTGTGACGACTGGATTCACCCTGCTAATTTGATAAAGACTAAAGTTGTTAGGCATGTAATTCCCTTATGCGCTGCATGTTCAACTCCATTTCCATCTTTATTTCAGTTCTGAGGTCCTCTTTCTGCTTGGCTAAAGCGTCCTGAAGCATCTGAGCTAACTTCTCAGTAGTGATCGTGAACGCCTCTCGAACTCGTCCTTTGATTGACAAGGTGTCGTCTGAGGTGACTGCGGAGCAAGATTCCGATGCTTCATCATCTGAGGATAGACCTCTCTGCATCCTCTAATAATCCCTACTTTTGATAGTTTCGGAGTGCAACCGAGTTAAACACTGGGATATTAATGACAAAGAGTCAGGACTGGAACGTCGTGCTGTCTTCCTTTTATCGGCCATTTTGATGGTGACTTCTGGGAGTTTATCATCTTGAACAGCTGATCTTCTCTTGTAGATATGCCTTGGCTGGGGCTTTGATGCTTCAGTGGAAAGTCTTTTAAATATCGAGACCCTTTGCGGAGCGGTCTTGGGGTAGTTACACTCTAATAATACTACCCTGATATGCCTCTCACAAGGATAGTGAGAGTTCATTTCTCGAGCATTTCTCTTCCGATACTTGTTCGTACCCTCAGTCTGATAGTACAACTCATCGACATGATGGTCGGGGTAACTTATCTTATGTTGGTACGATTCTCCAAGTATAATGTTGTTGTTTGACGGATATGTCTTCTTTCGCTGATGTGTCATCATATTGACGTTCTCAGTAGTCGCATGTTTGGAACTACCCCCTTGCGAGTGTGGAACCTCAACGGGCACCTGGACTTCGACATGCACCCCTAAGCGGGTGGAAATTGGAGTTTTCCTAATTTAGGAATTCTTTGACTTTGTGGGAGGAAGTGCACGACCCCCAACCTGAAGAGTTACTTGGGATTTGTTCACCGGACCCAGGCATTCTTTACCCGTAGCTTTCCCTTGATCCTCGTGCAAAGGACCAAGGTGATCCACTATCGTTATCTTGAATCTGGATAGATCCACGCTGCGATGAGGTTTTACCAGAGGTACGGAAGAGATTGAACGGAGACTGACAAAAGCAAAGAAACAGCTACAGGAGTAGCTTTTTGGGCGAGACACATTGCAATGTCTCGCACATGGACGAGACACATTGCAGTGTCTTGCACGTGGCCGAGATTATGAGTAGAGGAGAAAACAATAATAATATAAGAATAACTCAGGTTTTAGGCGAAGAACAATACCTTCTCTAGATTATGAGTATGCACTTTACAATCTCTCAAAATCTCACTCTAGAATTGAAGAACAGGCTCTCCAAATCTCAATTACAATTTAATCTCTCTTGATTAAACTCTCTGATTGTTTTAAACCCTAAAACAATCCCTTATATAGGTGTACAAATGAGGGTAGCAAAGTGGTAAATAACCAAGCCTAACCCAAACAGGAAAACGTGTAAATAGAGTCCCTAACAAATCTAGAAAGCTCCGATGAGTCGACTCATGAACAGTTATGAGTCGACTCATGACCTCATATGAGTCGACTCATAATTGATGAGTCGACTGGTCAGAGACATTTTGCTAACAGGGCTTGAGTTCTTGAGTCGACTCAAAACTGTATATGAGTCGACTCATGACTGATGAGTCGACTCATAAAATAATGAGTCGACTGGTCAGAGCCAAACTGTGAACTAGGCTTGGTTTCGTGAGTCGACTCATGATAGTCATGGGTCGACTCAACTTGATGAGTCGACTCATGTACATATATGAGTCGACTCACAAGCTAAAATCTGGATACTTTGACTCTTTGATTCTCTGCCTCGTTCCTCGCTCCAACCTACGTTCCCTTGTACTATTTGACACCTCTATTCTCATGCTATCATAATAATCATCTATCCTCAAGCTCCCATGAGGATCGTTAAGTTCCGAAGAGAAGATACACCCATATCAGAAAGGGTGAAACGACTGTAGATCTCTTAAAATCCTCTCGTTATGTGCAGGAATTCACCAAGATTGTAGGCGTTAAAAATTGTCTATAGGTTACCACACACAACTCAAGACAAAGGAAAGGCGATGAACGCCATTATCCGATTCAAAGAGGATTATCCAATGCTACAAAGAAGAAGAAAAATGCACGAGGTGAGTCGGTGAAGCGTACGAGTCAAGGAAATGTCGAAACATGCGCAAAATGATGGAACATGACCAAAACTGGGAAGTCAAAAAATCCCAGTCATCTTGAAGTGACTCGAAAATCCCAGTTACCTCGAAGTGACTCGGAAATTCCGAGTCACCTCGAAGTGACTCGGAACAGTGCCGAGTCATATTGAGGTAACTCGCATAGTGAAGGTCCCAATGATGTGTTTTCGAATGATTTTCTCAGGATTCGTTCGATCTACTGCCTCCCTATGGTTAAGCCATTATTAACTGAAGATAAGATCAAATCATGAATTCTTATCCAAAAATACTGCATACGAAGCCTATAAATACACCCCTAGGGCCCCTATACATGGGAGATATGATATTTGGAGCTTGGAGGTGAGGTGTTGACCCTGTGAGAGAAAACCTACGAACTTTAGAGATAGACTAGTGAGATCTTAGTGAATTTCTGCATAAAGAGGGAGATTTCGAGAGACCTGCAACCTTCCTTTCATTTCGTTGAGATCAGAATTCATTTTGATCTTAAGAAGAGTAGTAATCCCACTTTGTTGAGGTTATTTACTTCAGTCTTACTTCCTTTGTGAAATGAGATCAATCGGATCTGATTTTTTGCAGTCCACGGACTCACACATCCTCGGTACAGGCAAAGATCCTATTTAAATAGTAACTGATAAATGATCTTGTGTGTGTTTTTAGGAAGTCTTTATTTATTTTCATTCGTGTAAGAAAAGTCTTATAAAAAGGCTCCTTCTTTCGAATCTTGTAAATCGATAAACGATTGTAATAGATTCCATAATAAAATTGATTTTCGACGTGAACACACTGGGGACCACAGTGGGAGACAACATCCTCTCTGCTGAGGCTGTAGTGTCGCAACTAAAGATCAAGATCCCGGTTGATTCAACGATCGAGTACGAGTTTGATAAAATCAAGTTCGAGGAATATTTTTCCTCGTCTTCATCAAAATCCTCTTCTCCCCTACAAGTGCAGAAAGATCTCGACTTTAAAGGAGGCGAATTCACCGACGAAGGCTACAAGTGACTCCACTCGCCACAACTCCTCTCCAGTCAAGGAGTTGTTCAACTAAAGTACGCCAACTCTGACGAAAAGGGCTCGTCAGAGGCGAAACCAACGCCAAACTCGTCAAATTGCCAAGTCCTTAGAACAAGTCAATGGGGTTCATTACTATGCGAACTTGGAGTCTAGGAAGCGTCAAGTAATCCAGCCACCTCAATGGCAATTTGCTGTTACTTCCTCCAAACCATCGATGGAAGAATGGGTTCTCATCAGAAAGACTTGTTCAACTTGAAAGAGCGCATTCAGAAGCGCCGTGCACGTGCCACACGCATGCGTGCCCTTATGAGAAAGGCACAAGACATGAAAAGAAGGAAATGGCCAAAGAATCACCAAAGTCTTGCAAAGTCTGGGTGCCAAAATTGAAGAGTGTGCCGAAATAAAGTTAAATGACTACGTCAGCATCAAATTGTCTCGGTCAAGGTCGAGACACATCAAAGTGTCTCAACATCAAAGTGTCTCGGCCAAAGCCAAGACACATCAAAGTGTCTCAGCCAAGGCCAAGGCTGAGACACACCAAGGTGTCTCGGCCATGGCCGAGATATCCTGGGGTGTCTCACCCTAAGGGACACCCCCACGACTATTTCCTCACATCCACCAACGTTCGCTCCTGTCCTGTTCTCTCCCATACTTTCAGTGAAGCCCCATGGCAATATTGATCTATCAAAATTCAAAGTAATGATGGCGGATCGACTCAGTTCTCTGCACAAGGATCAAAGTAAAGCTCCGATAAAAGAACGCAAAGATCCGGTGATCAAAACCCAAGCAATTCCTCAGATTGGGGGTTGTACAAACACTCCCGTTAAGCTAAATACCACTCAAAGGTATCCCGCCACTTCCAAACAAACTGAGACACCTCAATGTAGTTGTTCGTGCGACGTGCACAAAAGAGGCAAGGAGGCCTCCCCTTCCGGGAGAATTCCTATCACTTCTTGCCTGGGGGTACGTGTCAAAGTCCAGCAACACGTTAAGGCTCCACACCCACAAGGGGGTGGTTTCAAACGTACGACTCCTGAAAGTGCCAATAAGGATGTACATTATCGAAAGAAGATGTATTCGTCAAAAGATGATGTTGTACCTGGGAAATCATACCAACAAGTGATGGAGTGTTCCGGTCATCATACCAACGAGCTGCGCCATCAGGCTGGGGGTGCAAACAAATCTCAGAACAAGATTGTTCGAAAAATGAGTTCTCATTGTCCATGCGAGAGACTTATCAGGGTAGTTATTTATCAAAATGTAGCTGCCCCAGGACCATTTTACAAAGGGTCTCAGTATTCAAGAAACTTGCAACTGAAGCATCAAAGCTCAGATCAAAATGCTTCCATGAGAGAAAATCCGTCGTCTAGGATGATGAATTCCCTAAAGTCACAATCAACATGGCTGATAAAGGAAAGTCTGTGATTGCTTCAAATGGCTCTAATCCTGACTTTTCTCTAGGAAGAAAAGTTGATTCAGGAATAGTCGAATGAATGTTTTAGCTTCAATTAGGAGCCACCAGAATTCACGAAGGACTATCCTCGGATGATAAGCCTTCGGACACTTGCTCTGCAATCGCTTCGGGCGACACAGTGTCTAACATAACGGAAGCCAGGGGTATTAATGATCACTCCTAATCAATTAGCTCAGATACTTCAAAAAGCTCTAGCCGAACAAAAAGAGGAACTCAGAGCTGAGATGAAGGCAGAGACGGAGTTGTATATGCAACAAATGAGAGTATTGCTGGCTCAACAACATCAATTAGTCGAGTCCAGTTAACGAGCTGAAGCCAATCATCGCAATGACACAGTGGTTCAAGCCAATGCCATCAGTAGTGATCCAGAGGTGGATGAACATTTCTTAACTGACACTCCTCCCAAAGATAAAAACACTGAGGGTGGTCCAACTGATTCTCCTCAATGTCCTTCGAAGGAAGATGTAGATGAGGACAATAAAATGAAAGAGCTAGAGAGTAAGGTTAGTGCCTTAATGTTCGCTCAAGAAATTAAGAAGATCGGCATCCCATGCCCATATTCGAGAGAGTGGGAGTCGATCCCGTACCTGGCGAAGTTCAATTTGATTAACTTCACGACATTTGATGGGAAAGGCTCACCAACCCAACACTTGATCTACTTCAAGTCTCACTTAGGAGTGATCTCTGGGAATGAACTATTGATGACTCGGTCATTTGTGGGCACCCTTCATGGGGCCGCCTTCAATTAGTACCGACATCTCAAGCCTGGAAGTATCAATAGCTGGGATGACATGGAAAACCTATTTCTCAGCCACTTTTTGATGACGATACTGAAGTGTCAATCGGAGCTCTTCTAGATGAGAAGCAAAAGGACGGGGAGACGGTTGATAATTTCATCAAACGCTTCCACAACCAGGAAATGAACTGTCGAGATCCGGTTACGGAGGAATTCATACTCCAGACCTATCATAATAATCTTTCCCTGGACGTGTTAGAGGTTATAGGAGTTGTACCTTCAACCACATGGAAAGAGTTAAAACTATACGGTGAACTGACCGAACGCTTTCTCAAAAGAAAGAATGCTGAGAGAAGCCAATCGACGGTTAAGGCACCTACAACTGATCCTAGATCCTAGTAGGAGTATTCTTTCGAAGATGATGAAGTTCCAGCCATCTTTGAGTACCTCCTCGCTAATAATAAAATTAAGCTGCCACCAATTACAAATCAAGAGGAAGCAAATAAGACATTGGATCTAAAGTACTATGCGTATCACAAGAGGGTCCATCATCCGACCAAGACTTATTTTACTCTGAAGGATAGCAATCTAGGCCTTGGTTGATATCGGCGTTGTAACGACCAAACAAGCTAAATGAGAACGACAAAGACTCTGAAGAGTATGAGAGTATAAACTGCTTCTCCATAGACTCCGACAAGTATAAGAGTATAAATTGTTAGACCCTAGAGGGGGGTGATTAGGGTCTTGTGCTAATCTAATCCGATTTTATGCCAATTAAAACTAATTTAAATATTATTCTTGCAAGATAGATATACAAGATGTTATAAGCAAGAATATGCAATATGAACAAAGAGATATATCCTAGCAAAGAGGTATATGATAAAATATATGCAAGGATATATAAATTAATACAAGGGTAAATAATCTAAACTAAAGATATAATTATGATAGGGCAATATAAACAATGCAAACATACAATATGGTCACAGAGTTCGGACCTTTCGTCCTACGTCTCTGCTCCCCACTCCCGGGGAGAAATCCATTATCACAACTGGGTTTTCTATGCTCACTCGAATAACGTTTACAATGACACACTCGGTTTTCTAGCTCACCGAAAACTTTACAACACTCACAATGTAACTATACTAACTACCACCTCAAGTGTTGGTCTCTAGCCTGTGTCTCCCTAAAGTGTTAGGAATTATAACCTCTCTCTAGGTATTACCACCTACCCCACTCCTCTTGGGACGACCCCATCTCTCACCACACACTCCTCTTGGTATACTAGTGTATTACAAAGTGATCCTCACAATTAACACTCGATACAACAAATGTTTGTTCTCTAATATGTATGAGAACACAATGAAAGCTCACATTCAATTGTTACAACTCTCACCAACCTAAATATACTATATATGAAAACACAATAAGCTCAAGTGGGTGTGTGTAAACAATGAGTGAAATCAAATCAACTAAACACAAATATAAACACTAGCTTAATAGAATGATAATCAAACAATATAAATTCAAAGCTAGAAATTGAGTTTAGAAAACTTCTCTATAGATAACAAGAGATATGGAGAAGAGTTGAAAGCTCAAACACCAAATAGATGATCTCCACTTGCTTTTGTGGAATTCTTCACAAACCAAACCCTTAAACAAACTTAAAACCAACTTAAACTCTTTTAAAACTTGTTTAAAATATTTCTTAGATCGTGTTAGAACTGAGGTATAAGGGGGTATTTATATGAAACCCCAAAGCCAAGAGAAAGCCAAGAAAAGACCAAAAAACTAACCCAAAAGCGGCTCTGGAAACTAGTCGTTGGAATCTGAATGACAGATCGGCGGTCGATCGTGGGAATTTCGCGATCGACTGTGAGCAACTCCAGAAACTATTTTAGGCTCTGGACATCAGCCGATCGACCATGACGGTCGACCGTGAAACTCTATAGAGTGCATCTGGTCGATCGTCATGGTCGACCGCGAGCCTCTAAAAAATATCCTGAGTCTCTCAACTCAAGGTGGTCGACCACAAACTAATATATGACAATATGCAAGTTTGAAGCAGTTTTCTAATATTGAAAATCTATTTAAAAATATCAAACAAATTCCAAAAATTATGAAACTTTGGAAAATGATTGTACATATGATAATACACATGTTACAAAAACTGGTTTTCAAAAAGGACCTCCCGAATGAAAAATATTATTATTTTGCAAAATAGTCCAAAACATGAAATGTAAACACATGAGTTTTGATATTTTAGCTTAACCATGTTTTAAAACATTACAAAATGATTTTGTAGACTTAATAAAAGATGTATATGATTATTGTTAAGTCCAAAAACTGAGAATACAATATTTTTACAAAATTACATATTTTGCAAACTTTTCAGAAACAATAAATATGATTTCATTGAACTAAATAAAATTGATATTGATGAAATCATATATATGCATATAAGTATGAAACAAGAAATGTATTTTTAATTGTATTCAATTGTTTCATATTAAAACTTAAAAACAATCAAACCAAAAACATATATGTATATATATAACTATATATATACATAGAAATCACAATTAAAGTGTGTGTCTATATATATGTATATATATATATATATATATATATATATATATACATACAAAGAAACCAATAAAATGTGTGTGTACATATGATTGAGCTTAAAGTACTTAACACACATAATATAAACTCCTAAACTATTTACCCAAGCAATCTTGATCTTCAATATGCTCTATCTTGGTACACTTGCGGATGAAGCGGGAACTTAGATTTTTAACTTGAATTGCATTGCTTCACTCCACTATTCCGCCAACCTCCATTGGATATGATCGTGAAAGCTTGATTCCATAAATCCTCTAACATGTTGTTTGTCTATAATAAATAGAAAATCATAAATACTAGACAAACAACATTAGTTGTAAATTGTTTGTTAAACATTATCAAAACAAGAAGGCCAACATAAACTGCTTCTCCCTTTTCTTCAACGAGTATACGAGGTTAAACTGTTTTCCTTATTTCCAACAACGAGAAGCTCCTGGAGAATATTACTCTTAATATTCTTAAGGACAACCCAATAATATGACCGAATACAATTAGATTCTGGTTCGCCAAAAAGCTGGGGGTGAAATACCTCAATGCATTCCAATAGGAAGTTCCTAGAGAATACTACACATGGTATTCTTAAGGATAACCCAAAACCAATTGATTATTCAAGGTGAAAACTAATCATTAGAATAATTCATTCTTAATCATGATAAAACTGGTTAAGAACCTCCCACTGTGGCTATTTAATCATTTCCAAGATGATTAAAACCCCCCATTGTGACTTTCGGAGCACTCTTTCATTGAGATGAGATTCAACGACTACATATGGTCAATCTTTCCTCACGAAATTCCCATGATGTAAATTTGGAGTGCTTAATGATTCACGGTCCTCCACCATAAAATTCTTCACTGATCAAATTAATTGACGGTGGGTCCACCGAAGTTCTTCACGATTAAATTCATTCAAACTCTCACTGTGTCTAAGCCTTTAGCACTCCCACTATTAAAGTCCTGACACAACATCTAAGATTTCAATCTGCTGATTCATGGAGATTATCAAACCCCTTCGTGTTAAGTTCTAGCCACTTGACACTAAAAAATCCCCACTGAGTGATTTGTACAAGTCAACACTCCCACTGTTATTTGTATCTCAAACTCCCATTCGGTCAAACTTTTAAACAGTTAGGGCCAAAGTTGAAATTTCATCTCGATAAACAAGAAATCTACCTTCAGATTGGATAATCAAACCTTTCGACAGTTAGGGTTATCTAAATCTTTTATATTCTCAGAGTGGAGATCCCACTCTTAGTTTCGCCTTTCAAATTCTCGGAGTGGAGATCCCACTTTGAGTTTCTTCTGACGCAAGAGATGGAATATAAAATTCTTCCTCTCCAGCACCGGGTTCGTCTTCATCCCAAGAGAATGCACAATTTTTCAACACCAAAATCTATACCTTTCATGCATTTGGGACTTTATCTTGATCCCTAAATAGAGATAAGTCTGCATCTAACATATGCTGCCAGGTGGTCCATTCCCGTAAAAACGACCAAGTCTACGTATTTAACATCGTTGTAGGCGTATAAAATGCCTATAGGTCCCTTAACATGGCTCGGCACGATGATTCGACAAATCAACAGACGTTCGAACGACGAGGCGATAAGGCACGCAAGCAACGGAATACGTTCGCGTGTGGAACCAAACCAACGGTTCGGAAAGTTAACGAGTCATCCAACAACAAAACGGACTTGAACTCAAACACCGAGGCGGGAATACTGCCAAATAAAGACCTGGGCTATCAAATCAAAGTCCGGACAAATCAAACGAAGAACCGAAAGACGGAAAACGACAAAACGGAACACACCCGGGGACTCGGTCTAAACCGAGCCAACCCGGGGTGGCTCGGCCCAAGCCCCACCTCAGGGTGGCTCGGCATGAGCCGAGCCACCCTGAGGTGGCCCGACTCCCCCCCCCCC
>BQKN01066447.1:35162-47485 GCA_022839385.1 Asparagus kiusianus
CCCCCCCCCCCCTCTCTCTTGTGCACGAATGCACAGTGAAGAGAGGCTATAAATAGGGGGGTGGTTGTTCATTTGAGAGGACTTTTGCTGAAACTTCTGAAGAGCCGAAACTCTGCCGGATTGTGACCTCAACTCGGAATTGTGAAGGCTTGAAGACTTGGATACTCAGATCTAGTCATTCTACTCCGGATCTAAGCTTGGTTCTTAGATCCCGAGATTTGAGCGAGCGTTTCCTTGGTGAAACGATCCCTCCCGGCTATTATCTCCTTGGTGGGATAATACCCGTTATACCACGTAGATCTGTTCGGATCGAGATTGCGCGGTGGTCCATGGTAATCAACCCCGGCACAGGCAAACAACCCACGCAAGCGAGGGACCATAAAGCAGGAAACTCGTGATTTGTTCAGAGAGAATTGTAATTTTTATTTCTTTATTTTGATTTTCATTGTAACCGGCTCTTATAAAAAGACCGGATCTTTGTAAAAGCATAAAGTTGTTATCAAAGTTGTAATGAAATCATCAATAAAGAAGAACACAATTTTCCACGTGAACAATCTGGCGACCACAGTAGGAGCCACCGATCTCGCTGCCGAGATCGGAGTGTCGCAGCCGCGGATCTCGATCCCGGTCGTGGAGGAGGTTGAGTATGAATTCGACCAGTAGAAATACGAGGAGTACGTGTCCTCGTCCGGATCTACCTCCTCCCCCAAGTCCAAGAAGTTCCAGAAGTTCTCCTCCAGGAGAAAAGTCCGTTGGTGTGATGAAGCTGAAGCCACCAACGACGACCTCACCCCAATCGACGCCGAAGCTGCGTTAGGTGAGGCCCTACCGACCTCAAAGAAGGTCAAATCCGCCATTGAAGGCGTGGTGACTCTCTCCAAGAGAGCCCGCCAGAGGCAGCGTCAACGCCTCGCGAAGCAATTCGCCAAGGCCATGGAGTCCGTTGACGGGGTCCGCTATCATGCGGATCTGAAGAACAAACGAGGCAAACAGCCTCAACAGCAAATGCAGGGTGGTTCCTCCAAACCGTCGACAATGGAGTGGGTCCGTGTCAAACGGAATCGTTCAACACTGGAGGAGCGCATCCGCAAGCGCCGCGCGTTGTCCGCGCAAGCACGGGCCAAAGCTGAGGAAGCCCGTCGCAAGCTGCAGAAGGAGGTGGTCAAAAAGCCGCCACCTACTCGCAAGGTTTGGAGGCCAAAGTCTGAAGCGGTTCAGGCTAAGGAGCAAAACCCGCAGCCTCCAAAAGTTCGGACGCCGGCAAGTCAATCCAAACAGCCGGTGATTGCCGCAACTACCCTGGGAGATCCCGCAGGACCATCCCAGAAGAAAAGATCAGTTTTGGAGTGCCTCGGTCCACTTCCGAAGGAACGAGGTAAAGCTCCAGTTCAGGAACGCTTGGGGCCAGTGAAGAAGTCCCAACCAATACAGCATGCTGGAGGTCGCCGCAACCCTCAACACTTGGAGCAAACCGCGGCACCCAAGCGCACAACTTTGCGCATAGAACTGCGAGAGCCCGCCGAAGATTCACGCCCACAAAGGCGTGTTTCGAGGCGTGTGACTCTGGAGGGTCCAAAGAAGACAATTGTTCCTCAGAAGGAAACGTTGTCATCTGATGACGACAACGTTATACCTGAGAGATCGTGCCAACACACGATAGGTTGCTCTGACCTCCAAACAGATGAGCTGTACTATCGTGCCGGGGGTACGAACAAATCTAGAAAGAGGAGCCCTCGAAGGTTCGGGAATCAATGTCCTTGTTCAAATCTCATTCGGGCGGTATTGTCTGAATGCAATTGTGTTAAGGCAGTCCCCGAAAGAGTATCGGTGTTTGAAATACTTAGCACTGGAGCGCCAAGGCCAAGACACAGGCGTTTCCAACGAAGAACAAGGGTCAAGGACGGTGAACATTCAAGGGTCACCACCAACATGACCAGCACAGGAACAACGGCTCAGGACAACACCGAGGCGGTTCCAGAAATAACCCGACGTGTAACTCGTCTTCAATCCGGAGCTATCATTCGTGCGACGTATGGTAGAGTCCGAACAAGAGCACCTTCGGGAGATGAAGAATCAGATGCTGGCTCCGCAGTGGCGTCTGATAATACAGTGTCCAGTGAGGGACAGCCCCGCGAGTCGCTCATGATAAGCGCGGAGCAGGTGGCCAAGATGCTTGAAGATGCCATGGCCAAACAACAAGAAACCTTTAGGTTCGAGATGCAAATGGCCATGCAGAACATGAGAGAAATGCATGACCAACAACTTCATGCATTGAGGCACCAACAAGGCGAACCAAGTCAACCCAACCAGAACAACCTGGAGGATGAGGGCACAAATGAAGCTCGCAACGCTAATAACCCTCCCATCAATCCAGGGGGTGGTAATGATAATACCAGTGAAGACACAGGTGAAAGCCTAAAAATTAAGAATCTCGAGAACAAAATCAACACATTGATTTCTGCTCAAGAGACTAAAAAGACGGGCATTCCCTGTCCCTACCCAAGAGAGTGGGAATCGATCCCATATCCGGCGAAGTTTAGTCTAATTAACTTCACGCCGTTTAATGGGATGGGTTCACCAACTCAGCATTTGATTTATTTCAAATCGCACTTGGGAGTCATCTCTGGCAATGAGCCTCTGATGGTGCGGTCATTCGTTGGCACTCTTCGCGGAGCTGCCTTCGATTGGTATCGTCGCCTCAAGCCAGGAAGCATAAACAGCTGGGACGACATGGAGATGAAATTCCTCGCGAATTTCTTCGACGACGACACCGAAATCTCAATCGGGTCGTTGCTTGATGAAAAGCAGAAAGACGGAGAATTAGTCGAGGTCTTCGTCAAAAGGTTCCGGAATAAGGCGATGAATTGTCGGGACCCTATCAGCGAGGAGTTCATCCTCCAAACCTGCCACAACAACCTCTCGCTGGATGTTTTGGAAGCAATGGGCACAGCTCCATCCAAGACATGGAAGGACTTGAAGGTTCGAGGCGAGCAAGCTGAGTGGTTCCTCAGGAGGAAGAAGGCGGAGAGAGGCCAACCGGCTATAAATCCTCCGAAGCAGAACTTCAATCAGAAGGGAAAAGGTAAAGCTCAGGTTAATGCTGTTGATGCTAACCAAACCTTTCAATTACAACCTCAGCAACAGCAGCAGCAGCAGCAGCGAGCTCCACAGCAATCGCAGCCCCATTGGCAGCAACGGTCTCAAAAACAAAAGTCTTCGGAGCCGAGGTTTCCCAAAATCTACTCCTTCAAAGATGACGAAGTTCCCGGCATCTTCAAATATCTGTTGGAGAACAACAAAATCCAGCTGCCTGCGATTGTGGATCATGAAGGGGCCACCAAGGTGACGGACCCGAGGTACTGCGCGTATCACAGAGCGGTTCACCACCCTACGAAGTCCTGCTACCACCTCAAGGACAAGATCCAGGCCTTGATCGATGTAGGAGTCATAACTCCGAAACCAGCCAAAAATGTGGGAGCGAACGCGGTATCCATCAGTTTTGGATCGGTGCCTACAGATTGGTTCGAGCCTAAGCGCGTCACCAAAGTCGGGGTGAAGACGGTGAACGACGATCCGTACGGACAGCGCCAAAAGGGACTCGTGCCACACACGGCCCCGAACGGCGAAATCCTCTGGGTTCACCCCGACCTGATTGGAGATGAACAATGGACCGGATCATCATCCAAGAAGAAATCCAAAGGGAAGGGCAAGTCGTGTTGTGGAGTTTCTGCTATCCCGGGTGAAGATGATAAAAGGATCACCGCTTTTCCACTCTCCGACGAGGAACAGGAAGTCTTTGCGACCCGAAGTGGGAATCAGTACCACTTCAACTACCCGTCGCCCGGTGATCAGTTAGCCGAGCAGAGGGTGACAAAACAGGGACCGGCCAAGACTTTCACAGAGCTGGGAGTGATTGCAGTGCCCAAACCGGTTGAAGAGGCACGACGACAGCCGGTTGATAAACAGAAAGACAAAGGATCCCAAGAGGTTCAGAACCCGAAGCAATCTCGCTTCAGTCGTCCGATTGGAAAAGACAAACCGGAGAGTTCAAAAAACCCTCGCGCCTTCGACATTATGGCTCAGCTAGCCAACATTCCAGCAAGGATAACACTGTATGAGCTGCTGCGGTTATCCAAGGAGACTAGAGAAGCCTTGCAGGAAGCCTTGGCAGATTCAGAAGTGTTCCTCACAAGGGTCAAGCCAGTTCCTGAAGAACTAGATATGTTAGCCCAACAGTGCAATGTGGCAGCTAAAAACATTCCCTGCATCACCTTCACCAAAGAGGATATGCAGACGAAGAATTCAAATCATGATCGACCCTTGTACTTTGTTGGCTACATTGGTTCCAGCGAAGTCAACCGGATCCAAGTAGATCCGGGTTCCGCTGTGAGTATTATGCCGCTTCGCCTAATGCACAGCCTGGGCATCCCAATCAGCAAGTTGGCGTCAACAGGCACGGTTATTTACGGATTCAATACCAGCGGGTCAAGGCCTTTGGGTAAGATCCGGATAAAGTGCCAAATGGGCGATTTAAAGATGGAAGTCACGTGCTACGTGATTGATGCTGAGACATCCTATAACTTACTATTGGGTCGGCCTTGGATCCATAATAACGTTATAGTTCCCTCCACTCTCCATCAGTGTCTGAAATATGTCGACGCAGATGGTAGAGTCAGGACGGTGGTCGCGGATAAGCAACCATTTAAAGGCTATGAGAATTACTTCACGGATTCTCTCCTTTATGGTAACGAATCCGAAACTGAACCATCAGTCCAAGGCACGGACAGCGGAGAAGAAGCTGATTCCGAGGCCGGATTCGATTACACTGGTGGTTTTGTTTTTAATGACATTGTACCCTTTGTAATCAATCTTGACGACGAATAGTCGTCAGATGGCGGTTGTAACTGGCAACTTGCCGAATCTGAAATAAATAATGGTTTAGAGTACTCCTTGTCTTTTGATGATGTGATAAAGGGATTGTACGATAATCCCGAATTATGTATGCCGCTCCGATCATCGTATGTAACAAAGAAGCGTCTCCAACACTCTTTCGGAACAACTCAGATTATCCCCGCCAAAATAGGGGGACAAAAAGAAGTGATCTTCGGTAAAGGAGAAAATCTTCTGGTGCCAGATCATTTCCTAAGAGAGGATGAAGATGGTGACAAATCCGGTCTACATTTATCTAAGTACAGTCCAGAAGCGCGCAAGCTCATGGAAAGACAAGGATATGATTTCACACTCGGAGAAGGTCTATACTTCGATCGAGGTTCCTGTGTCCCAGTCAAAGCGGCATATGTACCAAAGGGTAAACCGGAGGGCTATTATCGTCACAAGAGGGGTTTAGGCTACGTTTCGTCAGATGACGAATGTGGCTGGCAAATCATAGATCAAATTGCTAACAAAGCCAAGGATCGATACTTGCTAGATTCGTCAGCTGAAGATTCCGACACAAGTTTGGGAGAGACGTTCAAGGCCTTAATGTCGAACATGACTACGGCCGATCCATCTACAATGGAGGACGACGATCAAATGCAAACGTGGGAGGACCCATGGGTTCATCACCTGAACATGCAATATGGTGATAGGTTCGAACAGAGAGAGCCACCCACCGAAGACGAGGTAGTCCAAATCAATATGGGTGATGAAGCCAATCCAAAGCCCATATTTATCAGTGGCAGTCTTCCATCAGATGAAAAGGAGGAATTAATTGCCTTGATCAGAGAGTACATCGACGTCTTCGCCTGGAACTACGAAGACATGCCAGGGCTCGATCCCAATGTGGCAATGCACCGCCTCGACATCAAGCCGGATGCTAAACCTGTCAAGCAACAACAAAGACGGTTTCGTCCGCAGATTATGGAAGCCATCGAGGCTGAAGTTAAAAAGTTGATCGACTCGGGATTTATTCGGGAAGAACAACATCCAGACTGGTTAGCCAACATCGTTCCAGTCATGAAGAAAAATGGCAAGATCAGAATTTGCATCGACTTCAGGAATCTGAACGAGGCATGTCCAAAAGATGATTTTCCTCTCCCAATCACGGACGTCATTATCGACAATACGTGCGGATTCGAAAGAATGTCCTTCATGGACGGCTTTTCGGGGTATAATCAAATCAAGATGCACCCGGATGACGAAAAGCATACGGCATTCAGAACGCCCCTCGGTATTTTCTGCTACACGGTGATGCCATTCGGTCTGAAGAATGCAGGTGCTACATACCAACGAGCGATGACTAAGATTTTCCAGAAACACCTCAGGAAAACAGTTGAATGCTACGTTGATGATTTAGTGGTGAAAAGCCGCAGCAAAGAAGATCACATCAAAGACTTGAGAACGATGTTTGATCTCATGCGGAGCCATCAATTGAAGATGAATCCCACAAAATCCTTCCTCGGAATGTCCAGCGGAAAATTCCTTGGATTCGTTGTTACCACCAAGGGTATACATATCGATCCAGACAAGGTGAAGGCGATAAATGAATTGCAACCCCCGAAGAATCTAAGGGAACTCAGAGGATTGCAAGGGCGTCTAGCGTATATCCGGAGATTCATTTCAAATCTTTCTGGGAAGTGCCAACCATTTTCGAAGCTAAACAAGAAAGGCGTATCGTTTATTTGGGACGATGCTTGCCAGAAGGCATTCAAAGATATCAAGGCATATCTGATGAATCCACCTGTTCTTGTTGCACCAAAATCAGGTAAACCGTTCTTGATTTATATCAAGGCGATGAACCATTCGATAAGTGCTTTATTAGCACAAGACGATGATAATGGTCACGAACAGGCAGTCTATTATCTAAGTCGGACCTTGATAGGCGCCGAGTCTCGATACCCGATGATCGAGAAAGAATGTCTTGCATTGGTGTTTGCGGTGCAGAAGATGCGACATTACTTAGTTGGCCAGACGATTTATGTCATTGCCAATGTTAATCCGGTACGAGTGTTCATGACTCAACCAGGTTCGATGAATTGGCGGTTAGCAAAGTGGGCCCTTCTCTTGTCCCAGTATGATCTACACTTCAAACAGCAGAAGTCGGTCAAAGGACAGGCGATTTGTGATCTTTTGGCGGCAAGCCCGACAACAGATACGGTTGAAGTATACGATGACTTGCCAGACGAAACCCACGAGGTTAATACCACGTCACACCAACAAGTATGGCAGTTATATTTTGATGGTGCCTCGAGAGCAGTCAATAAAGCAGTAACCCCGGTATGTCCTAAGGTCACTTCTGGAGTTGGAGTTGTCTTAGTTTCCCCAGGGAAGCACGTGATGCCTCGAGCTTATTCGCTGACGAGTCCATGCTCTAACAACGTAGCCGAGTATAACGCACTCCTCATAGGACTCAGTTTCGCCAAAGAGCTGGGGGTCGAATATCTCGAAGCCTTTGGGGATTCTCAACTAATTGTCAACCAAGTTCGTGGGGAATATGAAGTCAGAAACCCAGATCTGATTCCATACCACCAGGAGGCCATCAGAGTGGCAGATTCTTTTGAAGAATTTTACATTGAGTATATCCCGCGTCTTCAGAACGCTTATGCAGATGCACTGGCAGCACTAGCAGTATCACTCGCGCAACCGCCCGAAACTGAACTGCTAGTCACAGTAAGATCACACCAACTCTGCGTACCCATATACGATATGGATATTGAAGAGGAGGAAGATAGAAACATAAACGCCAAAGAGGTGAACTCAACCCAAATCGGGTCCGAGTCCCGAGATTGGCGCTTTCCCATTATTGACTACGTCCAATACGACATTTTACCGGAGGATGTAAAGGAAAAAGAATCTATTCGCCGAAGAGCACCACGGTTCTTTTACAATACCGAGACCCGTACGCTGTATCGCCGGGGGTACGATGACTTGCTTCTCCGATGCCTTTCGAATGAAGAAGCAAAAGAAGTTCTTAAGGAAGCACATGAAGGAGAATGCGGTGCGCATCAGCCTGGTCCCAAGCTGTATGATCGAATCAGAAGAATGAGATATTTCTGGCCAACGATGGTACATGACGCGATCGAATACGCGCGAGAATGTCACGCTTGTCAAGTACATGCAAACTATATGCACCAACCACCGGAGCGGTTACACACGTCAACCACGTCCTGGCCATTCGAGACATGGGGTATGGATATCGTCGGTCCCATCTTCCCGCCTTCAGTCAAAGGTGATCGATTCATCCTCGCTATCACCGACTACTTTTCAAAGTGGGCTGAAGCCATTCCGCTTAAAGAAGTAAAGACGAACAACGTCATCAACTTCATCAAGCATCACGTTATATACCGACATGGCGTGCCGAGGAGGATCATTCATGACAACGGTCCGCAATTCATAAGCAACGCTTTCATCCGGTTCTGTGACAAGTTCAAGATCCAAGATGTTTCGTCAACACGCTATTACCCTGCCGCTAACGGATTAGCTGAGGCTTTCAACAAGATGATCATCAAGATCTTATCAAAACTCGTGAAAACCAACAAACGGGATTGGGACGATAAACTCGGCGAAGCGCTCTGGGCTTATCGTACTACCATACGCACACCTACGGGAGCTACTCCATATTCGTTGGTCTACGGATGCGAAGCTGTGCTACCGTTGGAGATTCAAATCCCCTCCCTTCGGATCGCTCTCGCAACGGAGATGACGACCGAAGAGCAGCATCAGAAGCGTCTCGAGGAACTCGAAAGGCTGGACGAAAAGCGCTTGGAAGCTCAACAACACATCGAGTTCTACCAGGCTAGGATATCCAGGGCTTTTGACAAAAGGGTTCGCCAAAGAAGCTTTAAGGAAGGAGATCTGGTCCTCGCTGCTCGCCGACCAATAATCCTCACCTCTAAGAAGAAAGGTAAATTCGAACCTAAGTGGGAAGGACCGTTTGTAATAGACACAGTCTATTCAAACGGTGCTTATCGCTTAATTTCTTTAGAGGGTAACAGGCAATTAATGCCAATAAATGGGAAGTTTTTGAAAAAGTACTACCCCTAGTACGTTCAGGACAACTCATTTATCGGGAGGTTCCTTAAAGAATATTACACTTAATATTCTAGAGGATAACCCAATTTTATTTTTACCACCAAAATCCCTCGCTGATCAATTTCAATTGACAGTGAGTCCACCGAAAAGGTTCACTCTCAGTTCGGAGTCCCCTTTCGATGAACGAAAGAACTCCATTTCTTTTCTCTTGGGTTCAACCTTTTTATGGTTGTAACTGAAGTTGAAATTTCTCTTCGATAAACGAAGAACTCATCTTTCGATCTGATAACCAATCCTATAAAAGGAAAGTTTGTCAGTATCTTCCAGATTCTCGGAGTGGAGATCCCACTTCTAGTTTCCTTCTTGCACTGGAAATAGAATATAAAATTCTTCCTTTCCAGAATCAAGGAATAGAATATAAAATTCTTCCTTCCTTGTTCGGGGAATAGAATATAAAATTCTTCCTTCCCCACACCAACTCTTTTTCCAAAGTTTACCAATTTAGGATTCATCCTAGGTATTTTATCCCGAAACCTAAGCAGGGATAAGTCTGCGCCTAACACGCGCTGCCGGTTTAGTCTTTTTCCGATTGAAAAAGACACCAGAGTTCGATTCTGGGGTATTTTATCCTGAAACCTAAGTAAGGATAAGTCCGCGCCTAACACGCGCGGCCGGTTAGTTCTTAACCATTAAAAAGAACACCCGTCCGCATATTCAACATTGTGGCAGGTTGTTATTAATAACACCGAAATCCATGCCTCACACGCATGGGGAATTTCATCCTGAATCCTAAGAAAGGATACGTCGACGCCTAACACGCGTCGCCGGTTTGGTCTTTATCCGTAGAAAAAGATACCAGAGTCTGACTCTGGGGTCTTTTATCCCGAAGCCTAAGTAGGGATAAGCCAACGTCCAATACACGTTGCTGGGTAGCCTATTCCCATAACAATGGCAAAGTCTATGTATTCAACATCATAGCATAAAGTCTAAGGGAGTTCATTCCTTTAGCGCAACGTCACATGCGGAACGGATTAAAACAATCCGCACGTAAGCCCGACTCAAACGGTAGTCGGTAAGAGCACATCAAATCCGTTGAAGTCTGAGGATTTGCCAAAAATCCTAAGTCAACGTCTCATACACGTTGCTGTTTAGTCTTTTCACAGGAGAAAGACGAAGTCTACGTATTCAATATCGTAGCACTAAAAGAGTTAACTCTTTTAGCTTAACGTCCCGTGCGGAACGGATTTAGACAATCCGCACGCTAGCCCGACTCAAACGGTAGTCAGTAAAGGCTAATCAAATCCGTTAGAGGCTGGGGGTTGGCCAAAAATCCTAAAGCCAACACCTCACACGTGTCGCCGGGTAGCCTATTCCCGTAACAATGGCGAAGTCTATGTATTCGACATCATAGCACAAAGTCTCAGAGAGTTCAATCTCTGAGCATAACGTTACATGCGAGCGGATTTAAACAAATCGCGTGCTAGCCCGACTCAAACGGTAGTCGGTAAAGGCTAACCAAACCCGTTGATGGCTGAGGGTTTGCCAAAAATCCTATGAGTATTGTGGTCAATCATTTCAAATGGAATGACGAATCATAATAAAGATAAAAAGGAAATTCACTAAAAGAGTCAAAAGTCAAATCACTCAGTAAACAAAATCAAACATCAAGCCCGTGGCTAAAAATCTGCTGACTGAACTTCGACAGCTTATCATCATAAGCTTGGCTAAGCTCAGCCCTAATGGACTCCTCAGTGGCGGCCGAAGTCTTCGCAGCAGTCTCTTCTGTCTCGGATAGCTTCTGCTTCAAGGAATTCAACTCATCAGACAAAGCCGTACAGGTCTGCTGGTCCTGTGTCTTCATCATCTGAAGAACATCAAAAGTCTCCTCCTTTTCACGGAGTGATCTTCTGAGCTGGTCTATCTCGGCCGCACAGGAAGTGAGAGAAGAATCGAGCTCGGCAAGAGAAGATAACCTGGTAGCAAGGCCAGTCTCGACTCGAGCTACTCGGTCTCGCTGCACCTGAACCTCAAGATCATCAAGAAGCTGAGTCTTGCACAGTGACTGTAAACGAGTATCCAGCTCAGCAGCAATGAAGGAAGAAGCACCGGTATCTCGAAGCTCACGAAACATCTGAAGCTCACGCTCTAAGCAGTCGAGATCGTCAACTATGGCCTTCGCCAAATCTAGGTATCCTGCCTCCCTTATTAAATTGATTCTGGAATCAAGGAAAGGTTTGAACTGGTGAAGGGAAAGTCCACTGTGGAAAAGCTTGCCAATCATAGCCTTCACAAAGGAGAAGAAGGAGCGAACTTCTAGACAGATAACGATCTTGTCGGGATCGTCGTCGGATAACAACTCCTTCACTAAGACATGAAGACGAGAAGAACGCCCTATACAAAAGAGAGGGAGAAGTCCGTCAAAAGTCTTGATAAGAAAAAGGAATAACACTCTTCAATGAGTTAACTTATACCTTCTTCCTCTTGAGCCGCTGGGGGTAGTGGAGGTGTAACGGCTGTAGGTGCATCAACTGGTATAGTTGGTCTCACAGCCGGCTCAACAGGGTCTTTCTCAACAAAAGCTCCTGCCAGATTCAAAACGGAATTCGCAGAGGCATTACATTATAGTTGCATTAGTCAAGATTGGCTAGTCCTATAATTAACTCAGAAAGAAGCACATACCTTCAAAGGAACCGTCCTCAGGGTTTTCAGCGAAGGCGGGCTCAGAAAACATGTCTCCAGGTAGCTGGTCCTCAATCTGAGGTGAGCTATATATGTAGCGCATCATAGGAGTGTCCGCAAACAAGCTTCCCTCGTCGAAGTCATCGATGGAGAAATCTGACATAAAAGGATATCAGTGCCAAAGAAAAGTGAAGAGACTACAACTGATGGAAATGAGTTACCTCTCACGGGTGCATCGGCCTCTTCATTTCCAGGATTCGCCTCCTGCAAATTATCTGAAGAAGCAAGAGGTAGAGGACAGTTAGAGGGTACACAAATTCATCTGGTGTATCATCTAAAGAAATGCGTTGTCAGTGTTAGATGTACCTTGATTCACGGAATCGGGTCCTACATTGCCCTCCTCTCCAATGTCAGCAACCCCTGTAGGCCTCTCTACAGGGGGTAGCGGATCAGACTCATCGGGAGATACGGGGATTGGATCAGGACTCATATCATGCTCCTCACGCGCTCCTATATAGAGAGGGAGAAGTATAAGTCAATGCGCTGAGTAACCAGAGGAAT
Organism: Asparagus kiusianus; assembly: GCA_022839385.1. Classification (NCBI taxonomy): domain Eukaryota; kingdom Viridiplantae; phylum Streptophyta; class Magnoliopsida; order Asparagales; family Asparagaceae; genus Asparagus; species Asparagus kiusianus. Next base: position 47,373 of record BQKN01066447.1, read on the forward strand.
AGTTCTCAGGATAAATGTTACCTCCATCACTGGCAGGATCATCACCAGCTAGGTCCGTATCGGAAGCTCGGGAAGCTGCAGGCAGCTTACGGACTAACCTCTTCCGCCTAGCA
>BQKN01066447.1:47885-62970 GCA_022839385.1 Asparagus kiusianus
CAAACCTGACCAATTTGCAAGTCCCTGCAAATTGCAACACCAATTGACAAACACCTTGCCAATTTGAACACCAATCTCTAAGCCAAGAGATTAACCCTCTCACAACCGAGAGAAAAACTTGTTGAAGTAATAACACAATGATCCTATAAGCCTTGAATGTGTAATGAAGTGCAGCAGTGGCTTAGGATTCTTTTAATCTCTGTAAAATTGCCTAATTGATTTGTATTTGATGAAAGTATATAGGCAAATTCAGAAACTCTTCTTTTTCAGAAAATCAGAATGTTTTTCACTTGAAAAATTGCTCAAAAATCAAAGCTTATGGGTATGTAAGTCTCTGCAATTTTTCTGAACAAATAACCTATTTATAGCCCTTGAAAAGACAAGTTTTTAAACTTTAAAAACGTTTAAAAACGGCTATAAACAGTCAGATATTCAAATATTGAAAAACTAGAAAACTGTCTTTGTAGTCGACTACTGTAGTCATTAGTCGACTATACTGAGTTCAGACAGATTCTGTGTTTTCGGAAAATTCTCTCAGTAGTCGACTATAATGATCATTAGTCGACTATACTGTAATTTGACAGAAACTTGAAAACTGAGATTTTCTTCAGTAGTCGACTACTGTTAACATTAGTCGACTATACTGTACACAGACAGAAACTTGTATTTGAGTTATATACAGGAGTAGTCGACTATTATCTTAATTAGTCGACTATTAAGATCAAATATTCAGAACTAATGAGTTTTTATAATTAAGTTTTAACTACTATTCTAATGGTTAACATAGGGGATTTCTATAGTTAACCAACACACTAAGCCTGTGTTAGTGTGTTCTAAAATTGAGTGTGTGTACGTGTGTGTGTGATCAAGGCTTGTACAAATATTCTAAGTAAAGAAAAAAATTCAAATACATTATCTTTTGTTCTTCATTTTCTTCACTTCAAAATGCCTTGATATCCACTTGCACTTGTACATATTCTGATATTGAAATCTGCATATGAAAGTTAGTGCACACACATTGTATAAATTGTTATCATCAAAACACTATCATGGAGATATGATATTCAACATTCTCCCCCTTTTTGATGATAACAAATAATTTATGCCAAGGTATGTATTTTAGAAAACAGGTTAAAAAAAAAACATAATGAAATACTCCCCCTGCATATATGCAAAATAAGTCTATAGCAGTACAATTATGTAATATAAATATTTCTCCACCTTTGTTATCAACAAAAAGATGAAGCTAAACATAACATAATTTCTTCTACATGAGCTAAAACTTCAAACAAATCATCTAGGTTATGAACATAATCTATAACTTCACCCATCCAAATAGGTAGGCAAAGACTTGCCATAAAGATCAAAAGTTCCACAATGTTCATCACCATGATCTGTTTAAGATATATAGCACATGTATTATCTAACCAAACATTATCATCAATAATAAAAACACACAACTAATATAAGTGTCATAGTAGCAAAATAAGAAACATATTACATGAGTTCTAATAAAACACAACCACTTAGTTTTAGAAACTTAAACAAAATAACATAATTGTTTTGACATAAAACATTAAAACATCTTAAGGAGCTGGAGGAGGTTGCTGTCCTTGAAAATATGTATTGAGCTTTGAGTCCAAGTCTTCAAACTTCTTGATTAAGTCTTCTTGATTACTAATGATGTAAGAGTTTTGTGCATAGAGAGCTCTTTGACCAGTTTCAAGTTCTAGGATACGTGCACTTAAAGTATTATATTGCACGTCTGAAAAACATGAAGGTTCAGTAGGAAATGATTGTGGTTGACTTGAAGAGGCTCCTGCTTGATTTGATGTTTGTGGAATATCTTCTTGTCGAAGTTCAGCTTCATTTTGAACAGGTTCATTTTGAGGATTTTGATCTTGTATTTCAAAATTTGTCAATTTCATCCTAGTTAGGGCATTTGAATCAAAGAATTCAATTGAGCGGACAACAGATTTTTCAGTTTTGAGATCAACATGGTATTTGTCAAAGATCTTAGTCAAGAATGCACCATAAGGAAGAAATCCTCTAGGAATTGTCAGAAAATTATCAAAATAAACCTCAGCCCAATTAACTTGAATATTTTCCATAATAGCATATATAGATTTTGCTAATTCTAGGGAAATGAAATGAAAACTTCCAGTTTTTGGAAACAAGTTATAGGCTAGGATACGAGCAATGAACCTAGGAATTGGACGAAGTTTGTTAGAATTATTCAAAGGTTTTCCATGTCCAGGAAGAAATATGTGATTGGATAACAAGTCTGAATCATTCATCCTAACAGAGCTAAGAGAAACTCCTTGATAAGGAATATTGAATATTTTACCAATTGTCTTAATAGTTAATTCAATCTCCATTCCTTTAACAAGGGTTTTAATTTTTTCAGAACCACCAATTGTACCCACACGTTCTATATTGGTATAGAACAGTTGAACAAGAAATGGGTATGATGGTTTCCTATTTTCAGCAGAAAATAATTCAAGCAAGCCCACATTTTCAAAATAAGAATTAAAGTTCCATGGAATGAAATCATCGAACTTCACAAATCGTCCTGGGAGAATTTCCAAAGATGATAGTCTATTAAATTCTTCCAATAATTCAGGACTTCTTAAATAAACAATGATTTCATCATCAACAGAACTATGACTTTGATTGGCCTTCTTAGATCTAGACATGATTAACTAGATTAATATCAAAAGAGTAAAAGAGCAAGTTTAGAACAATACCCTAAACTGTAGAAACCCTAGAATAGTCGACTATAGCCTGGATTAGTCGACTATAGAGCCTGGATGCTTGACAGACTTGACAATTTTGAGAGATTTGAAGAAAAAAATGAGAAAAGAGAGGATGCCCTAACCTGGAAATGATGAAACTGCAGTGGAAGATGGGGTTTCGGTTTTGGGGAAAGTTATAGAGAGAGGTTTTTGTATTTTACATTTTCTTTAAAGAATAAAACATTATGTATGGTTTAGATTTGATGATTAATTAAGTGTAGGGTTGAGATTTGATCTTAAATGTATGGTTAGGATTGATTGAGGTAAAAATGAATGGTTTAGATAGAATTTACTTAAGTGAAACGGGTATGGTTATTGGATTTTGGGTTGAAAACAGAAAATATCCACTTTTCTTAAAAAACTGAAGATTCAGAATTAGTAGTCGACTAATAGTCAAAATAGTCGACTACACTGTAATCGACAGAAAGTTAAGTTTCAGATTTGAACTCAGATTAGTCGACCAATATAGGAAATAGTCGACTACACTGTAATCAACAGAAAGTTTATTTTTAGGATTTTACATTGAGTAGTCAACTATAAAGGTAAGTAGTCGACTACACTGTAATTTTCAGGAAAAAATATATGTATTGCTTGTGCATGTAGTCGACTATAAGACAAATTAGTCGACTAATTATAGTATAAATGTATATTTGTTTATTTTTAAAATTAATTTAAATCTTCAAAAGAACATATACCTAATTCCCTTCTTAATTTAACATAAATTTCTTCTTTTAGGGGTTTTGTTAATATATCTGCAATTTGTTTATCTGTAGATATAAATTCTAATGATATGTCACCTTTAAGTACATGATCACGTAAAAAATGATGTCTAATGTTAATATGTTTTGTACGTGAGTGTTGAATAGGATTTTTGGATAAATTAATTGCACTAGAATTGTCACACATAATAGATGATATGGGACAATTTATGCCATAATCAGTTAGAGTTTGTTTCATCCATAATATTTGTGCACATGCAAGGCTTGCAGCAATATATTCAGCTTCAGTGGTTGATAAAGACACTGAATTTTGCTTTTTACTAAACCAAGATACAAGTGAATGTCCTAAGAAATGACATGTTCCACTTGTACTTTTTCTATCAGATTTACATCCAGCAAAATCAGCATCACTATATGATATTAAATCAAAAGTACGATGTTTAGGATAAAATAAACCATAATTTGTAGTATCTTTAATATATCTAAAAATTCTTTTTACTGCTTTAAGATGAGATTCTTTAGGATTAGATTGAAATCTTGCACATAAACATACACTAAACATTATATCAGGTCTACTTGCAGTAATATAAAGAAGTGATCCAATCATACCTCGATAGAGCTTTTGATCAACATTCTTACCATTTTCATCTTTGTCAAGAGATGTAGTAGTGCTCATTGGAGTTGGTTTGCTTGATGAATTCTCCAACCCAAATCGTTTGAGTAAATCTTTTGCATACTTGCTTTGATTGATGAATATTCCTTCTTTTAATTATTTAATTTGTAGTCCAAGGAAGAAATTTAGTTCACCCATGTGACTCATTTCAAATTCATCCTGCATAGTCTTAGCAAATTCTTGACAAAGATTGTTGTTAGTAGAACCAAAAATAATATCATCTACATAAATTTGAATTAGTAAAATATCTTTGTTTAATTTCTTAATAAATAAAGTTGAATCTACTTTTCTAATTTCAAAACCTGAAGTTAAAAGAAACTTCTTTAATCTATCATACCAAGCACGAGGTGCTTGTTTAAGACCATATAAAGCTTTCTTAAGTTTAAAAACATGATTTGAAAAACTTTCATGTTCAAAACCTGGAGGTTGTTTGTAGGCGTATAAAATTGCCTATAGGTCCCTTAGCTTAGCTTAGCACGATGATTCGACAAAATAACGGACATTCGAGCGATGAGGCGACGAGGCACGCAAGCAACGGAATACGTTCGCGTGCGGGACCAAACCAACGGTTCGGAAAGTTAACGAGTCGTCCAACAACAAAACGGACTTGAACTCAAACACCGAAGCGGAGCTACTGCCAAATGAAGATTCGGGGAATCGAATCAAGACCTGAACAAATCAACGAAAGGTCGAGGCGACAAGGCACACGAACAATGGAACACGTACGCACGTGGAATCGAACCAACATTTCGGGGAATCACCGAGTCATCTAAACAAAGAGCGAACTCGGTGATATAACGATCGAATCAAGACCAATCCCGGACTCAAACTCAGAAACGGATTAACTGCCATATTTGGAATCAAGTCAGTGAGTCGATTCCAGAAACCGAATCAAATCCGAACGACGGAGAACCGGAAACGCCGGAAAGCGCCAAACCGAGCCACCCCTGGGTGGCTCGGCTATGGCCGAGCCACCCAGAGGTGGCTAGGCGGTTTTTATGCCAAAGACACAGTCTTGAGTGCCTATAAATAGGCCTGGCACTCGTTCATTTGGGAGGACTTTTTCTGAAACTTCTGAAGAGCCGAAACTCTGCCGGATTGCGACCTCAACTCGGATTGTGAAGGCTTGAAGACTTGGATAACCAGATCTACGTGATACTACTCCGGATCTAAGCTTGGTTCTTAGATCCCGAGATTAGAGCGAGCGTTTCCTTGGTGAAACGATCCCTCTCGGCTACTATCTCCTTGGTGGGATAGTACCCGTTATACCACGTAGATCTGTTCAGATCGAGATTGCGCGGTGGTCCACGGTACTCAACCCCGGCACAGGCGAAGAACCCCACGAAGCGAGCGACCGCAAAACAGGAGCTCATGATTTGTTCAAGGAAAGTTGTAATCTTTATTTCTTTGTTTTGATTTTGTTGTAAGCCGGATCTTATAAAAAGACCGGATCTCTTTGTAAACGCATAAAGTTGTTGTCAAAGTTGTAACAGAATCATCAATGAAGAATAACGCAATTTCCCGCCCGAACAATCTGGCGACCACAGTGGGAGCCACCAGCTTCGCTGCCGAAGCTGGAGTGTCGCAGCCGCGGATCTCGATCCCGGTCGTGGAGGAGGTCGAGTATGAATTCGACCAGCAGAAGTACGAGGAGTACGTGTCCTCATCCGGATCTGCCTCCTCCCCCAAGTCCAAGAAGTTCCAGAAGTTCTCCTCCAGGAGAAAAGTCCGTTGGTGTGATGAAGTTGAAGCCACCAACGACGACCTCACCCCAATCGATGCCGAAGCTGCGTTGAGTGAGGCCCTACCGACCTCAAAGAAGGTCAAATCCGCCATTGAAGGCGTGGTGACTCTCTCCAAGAGAGCCCGCCAGAGGCAGCGTCAACGCCTCGCGAAGCAATTCGCCAAGGCCATGGAGTCCGTTGACGGGGTCCGCTATCATGCGGATCTGAAGAACAAACGAGGCAAACAGCCTCAACAGCAAGTGAAGGGTGGTTCCTCCAAACCATCGACAATAGAGTGGGTCCGTGTCAAACGAAACCGCTCGACACTGGAGGAACGCATCCGCAAACGGCGCGCGTTGTCGGCGCAAGCACGGGCCAAAGCCGAAGAAGCCCGTCGGAAGCTGCAGAAGGAGGTGGTCAAAAAGCCGCCACCAACTCGCAAGGTTTGGAGGCCAAAGTCTGAAGCAACAATTCAGACCAAGGAGCGACAACCGCAGCCTCCAAAAATTCAAACTCCGGCAAGTCAATCCAAACAGCCGGTAATTTCTACAACTGCTCCGGGAGATCCCGCAGGATCGTCCCAGAAGAGAAAGTCTGTTTTGGAGCGCCTCGGCCCACTTCCGAAGGAACGAGGTAAAGCTCCAGTTCAGGAACGCTTGGGACCAATGAAGAAATCCCAACCAATGCAACACGCTGGGGGTCACCGCAACCCTCAACACTTGGAGAAAACCGCGGCACCCAAGCGCACAACTTTGCGCATAGAAGTGCAAGAGCCCGCTGAAGATTCACGCCCACAAAGGCGTGTTTCGAGGCGTGTGACTCTGGATGGTCCGAAGAAGACAATTATTCCTCAGAAGGAAACGTTATCATCTGATGACGACAACGTTATACCTGAGAGATCGTGCCAACACACGATAGCTTGCTCCGACCTTCAAACGGACGAGCTATACTATCGTGCCGGGGGTACGAGTAAAACCAGAAAGAGGAGCCCTCGAAGGCTCGAAACGCAATGTCCTTGTTCGAAGCTCATTCGGGCGGTACTCTCTGAGTGCAACTGTGTCAAGGCAGTCCCTGAGAGAGTCTCTGTGTTTGAAAGACTCAGCAATGGAACGCCAAAACCAAGGCATAGGCGTTTCCAACGAAGAAGGAAGATGGTCGAAGATGGTGAGCATTCAAGGGTCACCGTAAATATGACCAGCACAGGAACATCGGCTCAGGATAACCCCGAGGCGGTTCCAGAAATATCCCGACGTGTAACTCGTCTACAATCCGGGGCTATCATTCGCGTGACGTATGGTAGAATTCGAACAAGAGTACCTTCGGGAGATGAAGAATCAGATGCTGGCTCAGCAGTGGCGTCTGATAATACAGTGTCCAGTGAAGGACAACCCCGCGAGGCGTTTATAATTAACGCGGAGCAAGTGGCCAAGATGCTTGAAGATGCCATGGCCAAACAACAGGAGACCTTTAGGTTCAAAATGCAAATGGCTATGCAGAACATGAGAGAGATGCATGACCAACAGCTTCAAGCATTGAGGAACCAACAAGGCGAACCAAGTCGTCCCAACCAAAACAACCTGGAAGATGAGGACACAAATGAGGGTCACAATGCTAACAACCCTCCCATCAACCCAGGGGGTGGTAATGAAAATGCTAGCGAAGACACAGGTGAAAGCTTGAAAATTAAAAATCTCGAGAGCAAGATCAACACATTGATCTCTGCTCAAGAGACGAAAAAGACGGGCATTCCTTGTCCATACCCAAGAGACTGGGAATCAATCCCATATCCGGCAAAGTTTAGTCTAATTAACTTTACGCCGTTTAATGGGATGGGTTCACCTACTCAGCATTTGATTTATTTCAAATCGCAATTGGGAGTCATCTCTGGTAATGAGCCTCTGATGGTGCGGTCATTCGTCGGCACTCTTCGCGGAGCTGCCTTCGATTGGTATCGTCGCCTCAAGCCAGGAAGCATAAACAGCTGGGACGACATGGAGACTAAGTTCCTCGCGAATTTCTTCGACGATGACACCGAAATCTCTATCGGATCGTTGCTCGATGAGAAGCAGAAAGACGGGGAGCTAGTCGACACCTTCGTAAAGAGGTTCCGCAACAAGGCGATGAATTGTCGGGACCCGATCACCGAGGAATTCATCCTCCAGACCTGCCACAACAACCTTTCACTGGACGTGTTGGAAGCAATGGGCACAGCACCATCCAAGACTTGGAAGGATTTGAAGGTTCGAGGAGAGCAAGCGGAGCGATTCCTCAGAAGAAAGAAGGCGGAGAGAGGCCAACCGGCAACGAATCCTCCAAAGCAGAACTTCAACCAGAAAGGGAAAGGTAAAGCTCATGTTAATGCTGTTGATGCTAACCGGACATTTCAATTGCAACCTCAGCAACAGCAGCAGCAGCAAAGAGCGCCACAACAGTCGCAGCCGCATTGGCAGCAAAGGTCTCAGAAGCAAAAGTCTTCAGAGCCGAGGTTTCCCAAAGTCTACTCCTTCAAAGATGATGAAGTTCCCGGCATCTTCAAATATCTGTTGGAGAACAACAAAATCCAGTTGCCAGCAATCGTGGATCATGAAGGAGCCACGAAGGTGACGGACCCGAAGTACTGTGCGTACCACAGAGCGGTCCACCACCTAACAAAGTCTTGCTACCACCTCAAGGACAAGATCCAGGCGTTGATCGACGTAGGGGTCATAACTCCAAAACCGGCCAAGAATGTGGGAGCAAACGCGGTGTCGATCAGTTTTGGATCAGTACCTACAGATTGGTTCGAGCCAAAACGCGTTACCAAAGTCGGGATGAAGACAGTGAATGACGACCCGCACGGACAACGTCAAAAGGAACTTGTGCCTCACACAGCCCCAAACGGCGAAATTCTCTGGGTGCACCCCGACCTGATTGAAGATGAACAATAGGCTGGATCGTCATCCAAGAAGAAGTCCAAAGGGAAAGGCAAGTCTTTTTACGGAGTTTCTGCCATCCCAGGAGAAGATGACGAAAGAATCCCCGCTTTCCCACTTTCCGACGAGGAGCAGGAAGTCTTTGCGACCCGGAGTGGAAATGAATACCACTTCAAATATCCATCCCCTGGCGATCAATTTGCTGAGCAAGGGGTGACAAAACGAGGACCAGCCAAGACTCTCACAGAGCTGGGGGTGGTTACGGTTCCTAAACCGGTTGAAGATACCCGACGATAGACGGTTGACAAACAGAAAGAAAAGAGGCCCGAAGAGGTTCAGAATCCGAAGCAGTCTCGTTTCAGTCGTCCGATTGGAAAGGACAAACCGGAGAGTTCAAAAAATCCGCGCGTCTTCGACATCATGGCTCAGCTGGCCAATATTCCAGCACGGATAACGCTGTACGAGCTACTACGGTTGTCCAAGGAAACTAGAGAAGCCTTATAAGAGGCCTTGGCCGATTCAGAGGCGTTCCTCACCAGGATCAAGCCAGCACCTGAGGAGCTAGAATTGTTAGCCCAACAGTGTAACGTGGCAGCTAAGAACCTTCCCTGCATCACCTTCACCAAAGAGGACATGCAGACGAAGAATTCAAATCATGATCGGCCCCTATACTTCGTCGGGTACATTGGCTCCAGTGAAGTCAACCGAATCCAAGTGGATCCGGGTTCCGCTGTGAGTATTATGCCACTTCGACTAATGCACAGCCTTGGCATTCCAGTCAGCAAGTTGGCGTCTACAGGCACAGTCATCTACAGATTCAACACCAGCGGGTCAAGACCTTTGGGTAAAATCCGGATAAAGTGCCAAATGGGCGATTTAAAGACGGAGGTCACGTGCTACGTGATTGATGCTGAGACATCCTATAACTTACTATTGGGTCGGCCTTGGATCCATAGTAATGTTATAGTTCCCTCCACTCTACATCAGTGTTTGAAATATGTCGACACTGATGGAAGAGTTAGGACGGTGGTCGCGGATAAGCAACCATTCAAAGGGTATGAGAATTACTTCACAGATTCTCTCCTTTATGGTAACGAATCCGACACGGAACCATCGATCCAAGGCACGGACAGCGGAGAAGAAGCTGATTCCGAAGCCGGATTCGATTACAATGGTGGTTTTGTTTTGAATGACATTGTACCCTTTGTAATCAATCTCGATGATGAACAGTCGTCAGACGGCGGTTGTAACTGGCAACTTGCCGATATTGAAATAAATCCTGGTTTAGAGTACTCCTTGTCTCTTGATGATGTGATAGAAGGATTATACAATAATCCCGATTTATGTATGCCACTCCGATCATCTTATGTAACGAAGAAACGCCTCCAGCATTCCTTCGGAACAACTCAGATTATTCCTGCCAAAACAGGAGGACAAAAAGAAGTGATCTACGGTAAAGGAGAAAGTCTTCCGTTGTCGGATCATTTCCTAAGAGAAGATGAAGACGATGACAAATCTGGCCTGCACTTATCAAAGTATAGTCCGAAAGCACGTACGCTCATGGAAAAACAAGGGTACGACTTTACACTCGGAGAAGGTTTATACTTCGACCGAGGTTCCCGTGTCCCAGTCAAAATGGCATATGTCCCAAAAGGAAAACCGGATAATTATTACCGTCACAAGAGAGGCTTAGGCTACATTTCATCAGATGACGAATGTGGCTGGCAAATCATCGATCAAATTGCTAACAAAGCTAAGGATGGGTACTTGCCAGATTCTTCAGCTGAGGATTCCGACACAAGTTTGGGAGAAATGTTCAAGACCTTAATGTCGAACATGACTACAGCTGATCCATCTACGATGGAGGACGACGATCAAATGCAAACGTGGGAGGACCCATGGGTTCATCACCTGAACATGCAATATGGTGATAGGTTCGAGCAAAGAGAGCCACCCACCGAAGACGAAGTAGTCCAGATCAATATGGGCGATGAAGCCAATCCAAAGCCCATATTCATCAGCGGTAGTCTTCCCCCAGATGAAAAGGAAGAGTTAATTACCTTGATCAGAGAGTACATTGATGTCTTCACCTGGAACTATGAAGACATGCCAGGACTTAACCCCAATGTGGCAATGCACCGCCTCGACATCAAGCCGGATGCCAAACCTGTCAAGCAACAGCAAAGACGGTTTCGTCCACAGATCATGGAAGCCATCGAGGCTGAGGTTAAGAAGTTGATCGACTCAGGATTCATCCGAGAGGAACAACATCCAGACTGGTTAGCCAACATCGTTCCTGTCATGAAGAAGAATAGCAAGATCAGGATTTGCATCGACTTCAAGAATTTGAATGAAGCATGTCCAAAAGATGATTTTCCTCTCCCGATCACGGATGTCATTATCGACAATACATGCGGGTTCGAAAGAATGTCCTTCATGGACGGCTTTTCGGGGTATAATCAAATCAAGATGCACCCGGATGACGAAAAGCATACAGCATTCAGAACACCCCTCGGTGTCTTCTGCTACACGGTGATGCCGTTCGGTCTGAAGAATGCAGGTGCTACATACCAACGAGCGATGACTAAGATTTTCCAGAAACATCTCAGGAAAACGGTGGAATGCTACATTGATGATTTGGTGGTAAAGAGCCGCAACAAAGAAGATCACATCAAGGACTTGAGAACGATGTTTGATCTTATGCGGAGTCATCAGTTGAAGATGAATCCCACAAAATCCTTCCTCGGAATGTCCAGCAGAAAATTCCTTGGATTCGACGTCACCACTAAGGGTATACACATTGACCCAGACAAGGTAAAAGCGATAAATGAATTGCAACCCCCGAGGAATCTAAGGGAACTCCGAGGATTGCAAGGTCGTCTGGCTTATATCCAGAGGTTCATCTCAAATCTATCTGGGAAGTGCCAACCATTTTCTAAGCTAAACAAGAAGGGCGTGTCTTTTATTTGGACGACGCCTGCCAAAAAGCATTTGAAGACATCAAGGCATATCTGATGAATCCCCCTGTTCTTGTTGCACCAAAATCAGGTAAACCGTTCTTGATTTACATCAAGGCGATGAACCATTCGATAAGTGCTTTATTAGCACAAGACGATGATAATGGTCACGAACAGGTAGTCTATTATCTAAGTTGGACCTTGATAGGCGCCGAGTCTCGATACCCGATGATCGAGAAAGAATGTCTCGCATTGGTGTTTACGGTACAGAAAATGCGACATTACTTAGTTGGCCAGACGATTTACGTCATCGCTAATGTTAATCCGGTACGGGTATTCATGACTCAACCGGGTTCGATGAATTGGCGGTTAGCAAAGTGGGCCCTTCTTTTGTCCTAGTATGATCTGCACTTCAAACAGCAGAAATCGGTCAAAGGACAAGCGATTTGTGATCTTTTGGCGGCAAGCCCGACAACAGATACAGTTGAGGTATATGATGATTTACCAGATGAAACCCACGAGGTTAATACCACATCACACCAACAAGTATGGCAGTTATACTTCGATGGTGCTTCGAGAGCAGTTAATAAGGCAATAACCTCTGGATGTCCTAAAGTCACCTCCGGAGTTGGAGTGGTCTTAGTTTCCCCAGGGAAGCACGTGATGCCCCGAGCTTATTCGCTGACGAATCCATGTTCCAATAACGTAGCCGAGTACAACGCGCTCATCATTGGACTCAGTTCCGCCAAAGAGCTGGGGGTCGAGTATCTCGAAGCCTTTGGAGATTCTCAATTGATCGTTAACCAAGTTCGTGGAGAGTATGAAGTCAGGAACCCAGACCTGATTCCATACCACCAGGAGGCCGTCAGAATGGCAGATTCTTTTGAAGAATTCTATATTGAATACATCCCTCGTCTCCAGAACGTTTATGCGGATGCACTGGCAGCACTAGCAGTATCACTCGCGCAACCGCCCGAAACTGAACTGCTAGTCACAGTAAGATCACACCAACTCTGCATACCCATATACGATATGGAGGTTGAAGAGGAGGATGATAAAAACGAGAACGCCAAAGAGGTGAACTCAACCCAAATCGGGTCCGAGTCCCGAGATTGGCGTTTTCCCATCATCGATTACGTCCATACGGTATTTTGCCGGAGGACGTAAAGGAAAAAGAATCTATTCGCCGAAGAGCACCACGGTTCTTTTACAATACCGAGACCCGTACGCTATATCGCAGGGGGTATGATGATTTGCTTCTCCGATGCCTTTCGAACGAGGAAGCAAAAGAAGTTCTTAAGGAAGCACATGAAGGAGAATGCGGTGCGCATCAGCCTGGTCCCAAGTTATATGATCGAATCAGAAGAATGGGATATTTCTGGCCGACAATGGTTCGTGACGCGATCGAGTACGCCCGAGAATGTCACGCTTGCCAAGTGCATGCAAATTATATGCACCAACCTCCGGAGCGATTACACACATCAACCACGTCTTGGCCATTCGAGACATGGGGTATGGATATTGTCGGTCCTATCTTTCCTCCTTCAGTCAAAGGTGATCGATTTATTCTCGCTATCACCGACTACTTTTCAAAGTGGGCTGAAGCCATTTTGCTTAAAGAAGTGAAGACGAACAACGTCATCAACTTCATCAAGCATTACGTCATATACCGACACGGCGTGCCGAGGCGAATCATTCATGACAACGGTCCACAATTCATAAGCAATGCCTTCATCAGGTTTTGTGACAAATTCAAAATTCAGGACGTTTCGTCAACAGCTTATTACCCCGCTGCGAACGGATTAGCTGAGGCTTTCAACAAGACAATCATCAAGATCCTGTCAAAGCTTGTGAAGACCAATAAGCGAGATTGGGACGATAAACTCGGCGAAGCGCTCTGGGCTTATCGCACCACAATACGCACTCCTACAAGAGCCACTCCATATTCTCTGGTGTACGGATGTGAAGCTGTACTACCGTTAGAGATTCAAATCCCCTCCCTTCGGATCGCTCTCGCAACGGAGATGACGACCGAAGAACATCATCAAAAACGTCTTGAGGAACTCGAAAGGCTGGACGAAAAGCGCTTGGAGGCCCAACAACACATCGAGTTCTACCAGGCTAGGATATCCAGGGCTTTTGACAAAAGAGTCCGCCAAAGAAGCTTCAAGGAAGGAGATCTGGTCCTCGCTGCTCGCCGACCAATAATCCTCACCTCCAAGAAGAAAGGTAAATTCGAACCTAAGTGGGAAGGACCGTTTGTGATAGATACAGTCTATTCGAACGGTGCTTATCGCTTAATTTCTCTAGAGGGTGACAGGCAACTAATGCTAATAAATGGGAAGTTTTTGAAAAAGTACTATCCCTAGTACATTCAGAACAACTCATTTATCGGGAAGTTCCTTGAAGAATATTACACTTAATATTCTAAAGGATAACCTAAGTTCAAACCACCAAAATCCCTCACTGATCAATTTCAGTTGACAGTGAGTTCACCAAAAAGGTCCAATCTCAATTCGGAGTCCCCTTTCGATAAACGAAGGAACTCTCTTTCTTTTCTCTTTGGTTCAACCCTTTCATGGTTATAACCGAAGCTGAAATTTCACTTCGATAAACGAGAAACTCTTCTTTCGATTAGATAACCAATCCTATAAAAGGTAAGTTTATCTAGATCTTCCGGATTCTCGGAGTGGAGATCCCACTTCTAGTTTCCTTCTTGCACTGGAAATAGAATATAAAATTCTTCCTTTCCAGAAACAAGGAATAGAATATAAAATTCTTCCTTCCTTGTTCAGGGAATAGATTATAAAATTCTTCCTTCCCACACCAACTCTTTTTCCAAAATTTCTAAAATTAAGATTCATCTTAGGTATTTTATCCCGAAACCTAAGCAGGGATAAGTCTGCGCCTAACACGCGCTGCCGGTTTAGTCTTTTTCCGATTGAAAAAGACACCAGAGTTCGATTCTGGGGTATTTTATCCTGAAACCTAAGTAAGGATAAGTCCGCACCTAACACGCGCGGCCGGTTAGTTCTTAACCGTTAAAAAGAACACTCGTCCGCATATTCAACATTGTGGCAGGTTGTTATTAATAACACCGAAATCCATACCTCACACGCATGGGGAATTTTATCCTGAATCCTAAGAAAGGATACGTCGACGCCTAACACGCGTCGCCGGTTTGGTCTTTATCCGTAGAAAAAGATACCAGAGTCTGACTCTGGGGTCCTTTGTCCCAAAGCCTAAATAGGGATAAGCCAACGTCTAATACACGTTGCTGGGTAGCCTATTCCCATAACAATGGC
>BQKN01066447.1:62980-80455 GCA_022839385.1 Asparagus kiusianus
AATCCGTTGAAGGCTGAGGATTTGCCAAAAATCCTAAGTCAACGTCTCATACACGTTGCTGTTTAGTCTTTTCACAGGAGAAAGACGAAGTCTACGTATTCAATGTCGTAGCACTAAAAGAGTTAACTCTTTTAGCTTAACGTCACGTGTGGAACGGATTTAGACAATCCGCACGCTAGCCCGACTCAAACGGTAGTCGGTAAAGGCTAATCAAATCCGTTAGAGGCTGGGGGTTGGCCAAAAATCCTAAAGCCAACACCTCACACGTGTCGCCAGGTAGCCTATTCCCGTAACAATGGCGGAGTCTATGTATTCGACATCATAGCACAAAGTCTCAGAGAATTCAATCTCTGAGCATAACGTTACATGCGAACAGATTTAAACAACTCGCATGCTAGCCCGACTCAAACGGTAGTCGGTAAAGGCTAACCAAATCCGTTGATGGCTGAGGGTTTGCCAAAAATCCTATGTGTATTGTGGTCAATCATTTCAAACGGAATGACGAATCATAATAAAGATAAAAAGGAAATTCACTAAAAGAGTCAAGAGTCAAAACACTCAGCAAACAAAATCACACATCAAGCCCGTGGCTAAAAATCTGCTGACTGAACTTAGACAGCTTATCATCATAAGCTTGGCTAAGCTCAGCTCTAATGGACTCCTCGGTAGCGGCAGAGGTCTTCGCAGCAGTCTCCTCTGTCTCAACCAGCTCCTGCTTTAAGGATGTCAGCTCGTCAGATAAAGCAGTACAGGTCTGCTGATCCTGTCCTCTCGTCATCTGGAGAATACCCAAGGTCTCCTCTTTTTCGCAGAGTTCTCTTCTGAGCTGGTCTATCTGGGTCTCACAAGAGACGATGGAAGAGTCAAGTTCGGCAAGGGAAGATAATCTGGTAGCAAGGCCGGTCTCAACTCGAGCTACTCGATCTCGCCACACCTGAACCTCAAGACTAGCAAGAACCTGAGTCTCGCGCAGTGACTGTAAACGGGTCTCCAGCTCAGCAACGATAAATGAAGAGACACCGGTATCTCGAAGCTCACGAAACATCTGGAGCTCATGCTCTAAGCAGTCAAGATCGTCAACTATGGCCTTCGCCCAGTCTGGATATCCTGCTTCCCATATCAAGTTGATTCTGGAATTAAGGAGAGGTTTAAACTGGTAAAGGGAAAGTCCGCCGTGGAAGAGCTTGCCGATCATAGCATTCACAAAGGAGAAGAAGGAACGAACTTCTATGCAGATGACGACCTTGTCAGGATCGTCGTCAGATAACAACTCCTTCACTAAGACATGAAGACGAGAAGAACGCCCTACACAAAAAAGGGAGAAGTCCGTCAAAAGTCTTAATAAGAAAAAGGAATAACACTCTTCAATGAGTTAACTTATACCTTCTTCCCCTTGAGCCGCTGGGGGTAGTGGAGGTGTAACGGCTATAGGTGCATCAACTGGTGTAGTTGGTCTCACAGCCGGCTCAACAGGGTCTTTCTCAACAAAAGCTCCTGCCAGATTCAAAACAGAATTCGCAGAGGCGTTACATTATAGTTGCATTAGTCAAGATTGGCTAGTCCTATAATTAACTCAGAAAGAAGCACATACCTTCAAAGGAACTATCCTCGGGATTTTCAGCGAAGGCGGGCTCAGAAAACATATCCCCAGGTAACTGGTCATCGATCTGAGGAGAGCTATATATGTAGCGCATCATAGGAGTGTCCGCAAACAAGCTTCCCTCGTCAAAGTCATCGATGGAGAAATCTGACATAAAAAGATATAAGTGCCAAAGAAGAGTGAAGAGACTACAACTAATGGAAATGAGTTACCTCTCACAGGTGCATCAGCCTCTTCATTTCCAGGATTCGCCTCCTGCAAATTATCTGAAGAAGCAAGAAGTAGAGGACAGTTAGAGAATACACAAATTCATTCGTGTATTATCTAAAAAAATACAGTGTCAGTGTTAGATGTACCTGGATTCACGGAATCGGGTCCTACATTGATCTCCTCTCTAATGTCAGCAACCCCTGTAGGCCTCTCTACATGAGGTAGTGGGTCAGACTCATCGGGAGATACGGGAATGGGATCGGGACTCATCTCATTCTCTCCACGCACTCCTATATAGAGATAGAAGAGCATGAGTCAATGTTCTGAATAACCAAGAGAATGGTTCACAGGATGGATATTACCTCCGTCACTGGCAGGATCATCGCCAGCTAGGTCCATATCAGAAGCTCGGGAAGCTGCACGCGGCTTACGGGCTAATCTCTTCCGCCTAGCAATGGGGATCGAAGGTCTCGCCTGGGGAGGAGGACGGAACTCTTCATCCTGATCAACTGTGGTCCCTGAAACATCAAACCATAGTCAGTTTCAATACTTCTGGAAGATAGAAGTAAAAAATAAATTGCAAACCTCGCTCGAAAAAGTCATCATAATCTTCGGGATCCCCGCCTGAAGCCTCGTCTGTGGAATGGAATGTCCTCTGGCCCTCTTCATCAATCCGGCGAGTCTTGTTCCGCGTCCTTTGTGCCCGAGCGTTCTCCCGGATCCTAAGGGAATCAAGCTGAGAAGCCTCCTCAGCCTCTATCTCTGCAATCGGCTTCACGGGGACAGTCTTGTTAGCTGCTAGTAACCACTTGCAGCTCAAGAAAGTGAGGTTCAACTGCCGATCAATACTCGGGAGACTGAACTTAGCACCAGTACAGCCAGTCACGGTCCACAACCATGCACGGAGACCGTCTACCAAACCACTATGGGTCCGAAACTGCTGACGAGGATTCCCGATGTAGAGCTGATCATAGCCAAACTGGCGAGCAAATCGGCAGGGTAGAGGACGAACCAGGCCATTCTCAAGCACTATGGGTCCGATACTCTCTCGGCCTCTCATCATCTATCAAGCACTCGCCGTACCGGCCGGAGAACTGCGGAAAACAAGTGGAGAATGCCCAACACTTGTGGACCTGCAGCTGCTGTCTGACATCAGAAAATCCTCGACCCTCCCACCTGCCATTCTCAAGCAACTGTAGCAGGGGAACGGAGTGATCTGTGGCGTTCGGCACCGACATCATATCCGAGCGGTGGAGGACGAACCAGGCCATCAGATAAGCGTACGGAAGCTCCACCTTAAGAGTGGGTATCTGACCTGGCAAATCGGTCTCCTTCCGTGTGAAGGCACTAGAAAGCTGTCGAAGTCCTCGGTGAATATTAGCCACCATCACCGGAAGAAGTGAGAGTTCTTTCTTGTAAGCAAGCTGAACTGCTGGATAGAGTACCTCCAAGGGCAAGGCGTCGCCAGACTGGTATGGAACCACGCACTTCTTCAACCAGATAGCAAGAAAGCCGGCAAGAAGGGTCATCGGTCGGATCGGTGTGGTCGCATGCCATAAGAAAGATCTGAACTTGGTCTTCGCAGGGAAGCCACCCTCAGGACTGCTAGTGGTATAAGAACGAGCGTCAATCTTCTTCAACAGACTGTTCACCTCCGAAGGAGTGAGTGGGGCCAACTCACAAATATCCTCGCCAGAACGGTTCTCCAGGTTCTTGAACAAATAGTTCGCAAACTGCTTCAGACTCACGGAGGCCTTGGTCCTTTTTGCTAAAGGCTCAGACTATGCTAAAGCAATGTGATAATGACAAGTGAGATCCCATAGAGTCTCATAGCGATCAGGCATGCGATCCTTCAACTGGTCCAATTCATGATTAGAGGGAAAGTACTCCTGGTAGAGCATCTGTCCCATGGGCAAGCCAAAAATCCTATGCATCTCGTGGAGAGCCAAACCCAACTCCCCCTGCCGGGTCAAAAAAGTGTTCGAGTCTGGATTATAAAGCTCGAACAAAGCACAGAAATGTCTCAAACTGACAGGCAAGCCATACATGGTGGCACGGACGGCTGTATACAAACCGCAAGCGTGCAACTCCTCACTCCATCGGCTCAAAACATACGTCGTCATGCGACTCCACCAAGACTTGTCCAAAGAATGGACCCAACCGTAAATCCTGTGATGAGTAGCAGGCATCTCCCGTCCTAGGGCAGCGAGACGATTCCTCAAGGTCGAAGCAGTGGCGAGAAACTCGTTACGTGGTGGTGCATCTAGTCCCAACACTCCAGGATGCAATCCAGTGATATGACTCCTGCTCGAGCCAGGAGCTGCCTGATGAGTGACGTAACCGCAATGGACGCTCTCATGATCCTCAGTCAAACGCCACGACATCTCCCGTGTCACAGCCTGACGCCTGAGCTCAGTCAATGAGCGATGCCGAGGAATCTCCGGCAAGTATATGAAGCCACTGCCGGTCTTATGGAGCCACTGCTCAGCATCAATGAATACGGCTTCTGGGTCATCGACAGAATCACCAAATAGGAAATCGCTCTTCCGAAGAGGCTGAGTAGAGCTGGCATCCTTCACAAAAGGCGCATCTGTGATCAGCTGACGAATAGCCCGATGACCACCTTCCCTCACCACTTGGGCAACCTCAGTCGACGTGCCCGAAGCAAACTGAGGAGTAGCTGGAATAGAAGAAGGATCGTCGGAGGTCGAGTAATACTCGCCACGACGCCCACAGACTGCGTGGGACGAGAATGATCCAGAAGGGTACCCCACTGCAAAATAGACAGTTAAACACTGCGTCGATCCTCACCAAGGAGAATCAAGGCTCTTCCCAATTGCCTCGCCAAGGAGAACAACATGGGGTAAAATGGACCAATTTGCAAATTTTCAAGAAAAGAGGGGTTAATTTGCAAAATTCCCAAATATGCCAAAAGCGTCGATCCTCACCAAGGAGAATCAAGGCTCTTCCCGATTGCCTCACCAAGGAGAACAACGTGGGGTAAAAAAGGACCAGTTTGTAAATTTACAAGAAAATATGGACTAATTTATAAATTTCTAAATACTGCCAAAAATAGCTCACCAGCATAGGAGGGAGGCGCGCCATCAGCCAACATAGCAGGGGAACGACCTCTCGAAGGACGCGACATGACAAGCTGCAAAATAAATTAAAAAAGGTCAGATCTAGAAAAAAAGATCACTTTTTTATCAGATCTACCCCCCTGAAAGATTAACTCGAGGCGCCATATCATAGTTTTAACCCCCACATACGATCCCACAAGTACATAAATTAAATTGAGCATGAAAAAGATCGAAATTGTGGAGGATTTACCTGAAGAAAGGCTCGAGATCCAATAAAGATGAGGTCTTTTAGGAAACTTTCACCACGCGCTCGAGGGGCCTGAGAGGGATTTTAAAGAATGGCTTTTTGAGGGATTTTTCAGTCCAAGATCCAAAGGAACCCTAGATCTAGGACAAATATCAAGATTTGAAGACGAAAGAGTGCTCGAGGGAAGAGAAAAGGCAAAAAGAGGACAAGGGGGGGGGGCCGGCCCTAGAAAAAGAGGAGGAAAAGAAGAAAAAGAAGGAAAAAGGGACCCTTTTATAGGTTGGGCCAAGTTGAACCGGACCGGACCAAGTTGAACCAAACCAGACCAGTCCAGATTAGTTCAAAAGAGGCCGAATTAAGCGTCAAAATGACTTCAAATCAACTGAGGGTCCCATCCTTGGTTTATTCCTGTCTCTCCCACATATTCGGAAGGAACGGAAGAAATCTTTTGAGCCAAATTACTGCCTTTTTGGCTCATTTTCAAGCCGGTTCAGCTTATTTTGAGCACGGAAATACTCCAATAAGGTATATGAGTATAAACTATTTCCTATTTTTATTGAGAAGTTCCTGGAGAATATTTTTCTAAAAATATTCTTAAGGATAACTCAATAACACGACGCCGGACAATGCGTCGCAAATGAAGACTCAACGCCAACAATCGAGGGTTAGTTGTACGTCGAACCAATGAGCACGAGCTAAAAGATTGGAAAATCAGGAATCGACTTCAAGTTCAAATTCCAACGACGGTCAGACAATAAATGCAGCACTGGAATCCTTACAAGCATTCGACGAAGCACCGAATAGCCTGAAGGAGTGAAGGAATACAGAACAAAAGTCGTTCCAGGTCCCGTTACACCGACAAAGGGTAGGGGCAATCATATCCAAAGTATTCCAGACTCTTCTATAAAAGAATGAGGCTGGAACACTTTGGAGGGGGTATCTGTAGGCGTATAAAATTGCCTATAGGTCCCTTAACATGACTCGGCACGATGATTCGATAAATCAACAGACGTTCGAACGACGAGGCGATGAGGCACGCAAGCAACGGAATACGTTCGCGTGTGGAACCAAACCAACGGTTCGGAAAGTTAACGAGTCGTCCAACAACAAAACGGACTTGAACTCAAACACCGAGGCGGGAATACTGCCAAATAAAGACCTGGGCTATCAAATCAAAGTCCGGACAAATCAAACGAAGAACCGAAAGACGGAAAACACCGGAAAACGACAAAACGGAACACACCCGGGGACTCGGCCTAAACCGAGTCCCCCCAGGGCTTGGGCCGAGCCACCCCAGGGTGGCTCGGTGGCCGAGCCACCCCAGGGTGGCTCGGCATGAGCCGAGCCACCCTGAGGTGGCCCGACTCCGCCCCCCCCCCCTCTCTCTTATGCACGAATGCACAGTGAAGAGAGGCTATAAATAGGGGGGGTGGTTGTTCATTTGAGAGGACTTTTGCTGAAACTTCTGAAGAGCCGAAACTCTGCCGGATTGCGACCTCAACTCGGAATTGTGAAGGCTTGAAGACTTGGATACTCAGATCTACGTCATTCTACTCCGGATCTAAGCTTGGTTCTTAGATCCCGAGATTTGAGCGAGCGTTTCCTTGGTGAAACGATCCCTCCCGGCTATTATCTCCTTGGTGGGATAATACCCGTTATACCACGTAGATCTGTTCGGATCGAGATTGCGCGGTGGTCCACGGTAATCAACCCCGGCACAGGCAAACAACCCACGCAAGCGAGGGACCATAAAATAGGAAACTCGTGATTTGTTCAGAGAGAATTGTAATTTTTATTTCTTTATTTTGATTTTCATTGTAACCGGCTCTTATAAAAAGACCGGATCTTTGTAAACGCATAAAGTTGTTATCAAAGTTGTAATGAAATCATCAATGAAGAAGAACACAATTTTCCACGCGAACAATCGTAGCAACAAAAATCCATGTCTTTCACGCATGAGAGACTTTATCTCGATCCCTAATTAGAGATAAGTCTACATCTATGTAATAACCGTAAATTTTAATACTAGTTAAAATAATTTTTCGGTATTTTAAAATATTCAATTTTTATTTTTAAAAGAGTATTTGTATTTTTTTATTTTGTAGAAATTTCTACGATTTAAAAGTCCAAGTTTTATATTTATTCATTTAAATGATTTTGATATTTATAAATTAATTTAGTGTAGTAAAATATTTTGGAATTTATCTGTTATGTTATCGATACTGTTACGTGTCTTTTTGAATAGTACGTTGTATTATTTTATTATTACGTATTATTTTGTATAATACGTTGTATTATTAATTACGTGTTATTTTATATAATTTATTGTATTATTTCTAATATCGCGTATTATCAGTCGTATTAGTATAACTGGTACGTTTTACTGTGTATATAATTATCTCATAATTATTTGATTTTAAATATAAGTAATTATATTTTATTAAATAATCTCGTTTAATTGTATAATTTCTTGTATTATTTTTACTGTTTCGTGTTATCGGTTGTATTAGCCAACCCGCAGCTACCCCCAGAACCACCTCCTCCTCTCCTTAGATCTAAGCCACAACTCCAAGCCACCCGCACCGTCGCCGTCCGCCCTCAGCCGGTCGCCTCCAGCTACCAACCCCCTCCCTCTCCTATCTCTGGCCACCCCAACCTATCTCGTCGTGCCTCTACAGCAGCCGCCAGCCACCTGAGCACCACCGCCTGAACCACTTCCATCCGACAGTCAAGCCCGCGACCTCCGCAGCCCATGTTCGCCAGCAGCCCCGCGACCTCCGCAGCCCCTCCTACAGCCACAAACCCCTGCGACAGCACCCTCTCCACTACCCGACCGGGCCCAGATCCGAGCCCCCAACTCCAGCGCCCTCCTCTCAAGTCCGACCAACCCCTCCTTTTCCTCCACCAACCCCTCATCACCTCCCCGAGAACCTCGTCCCCACACCCCGCGTCCGCCTCTCACCGTCGAGCTCGACCAGCAGCTCTACGTCGAGCCGAGCACATCGCTGTCCTCCGCCTGTGTCGTCGCTCGCCGTGCCACCCATGCCGTTGAACCCATCACCGATAGCACCACCGTCTCGTCCGTAGGTCCCTTGGCCTTGCAGGAAAGATCTCATTACTCATTGACTCGTCCTTACAGATTTTGATATACTGTTATTTAAGTACGTGCATAGATTAGTTGTTATGTGAATTTTGTGATTATCTACGTGGGACTATTGAGGAACAATATTAAATGATTTCAACTGATAAATTAATGTTTTTCTAGATTAATTAGAATTATTATTATTATGAGAAATAATTTTTAAAAGAGTTTATTTTGGGAAAATGGTTTATTTTGAATTGTTATAGTAATAAATAAGTTAAAGGAATTTATTTTAGAAAATGGGTTAGTTTTGAATAATTATAATGTTAAATAAATTTAAATAATTTTTTTAGAAAAGGGATTATTTTTAAAGGAATCTATTTTGGAAAGGATTATTTTTGGAATTAATAAATTTATGATCATGACGATTGGAAATTGCGACATTTCATGTGTAATTATTTGATAGTTGTAGTTCCATCTTGCTCTATTATTAGTAGTTGTTCATGTTTCCTATTTATGATTGTATTTTATGTTTTGCATTCTATTTTAATGTATTTTCATAGAAGTAGTCATATTATTATTGTTCCTTGTTGTGTTTGAGAACCCTTAGTAGTTCATGATTTAGTGGCCTTGTGCATCATGAATAGACCTAGTGATATGTGTGCGTGTGTTGACTGAGTTTAGATGGTGAACCAGAGTTTCAGTGTGGAATACAACTGTTGATTTAGAAAAACGAGAAGAGTTGGGATAAGAAAGTTAATGTTCATGTGTCCGGATAAGACTGTTGATGTATCTTCTAGGCTCACACCAGTGAACCGTTTCGCACTGGGGTTAGTTTGTTGGCCCAAGTGAACTGTTTCGTACTTGGTCAGTGAAATCATTTCATCACCCGAGTTTTGCTTGAGTTCGAACCAGGCCAAAATCGGATTGTGTGCAGTCCTCTCACCGAATCGTTTCGCGGGTTTGGATGCACATAGGGGATTTATGAACAGTCAGTATCCAATAATATGAGTGTTGACTATATGTGAGATGTGACCAGTGACCTGTTATAGAATGGCTAGTTACATGACCTCGTTATTTAGATGATTATGGATTCTTGTGAGATGTAGGCCAGTTGTGTTTCTTTTCATACATAGATCGGAATTAATATTTAATTATTTATAATTTGAGACATATGTTATATACATGAGGGTTTCCTTGTTTGGATTATTTTGCTCGATGTACTACGTCTCGAGTTGTAGATTTTTAAGTATTAATTCCATCTAGTTGTATGACCATGTTAGTTGGATGATTGTTCTGATCGCTAGTTGCATGAACGACCTTGTTCATATCGTTTTCCGCTTTGGGTTTTTGATCATTCTATTTCTTTTGTGGGGTCTTGCCGTGTGCCATGCACGCTGACATACACCTGTTTTCTCTGGTGTATGTCAGACTTAGTGGAAGAACATGTTTAGCTGGGAGATCGTCAGGAGCTAGAGGATTCTTAGCAGGAGTGACTTGCAGATATGGTTGAAGAATAGGTCGAAGTTTAGCTACCTCTTCTTAGTTGATGATCCTAGTTCTTTTGTAGTTCTTTCCATTTCTGTTGAAAAATGTATTTCTTATTTCTTCAATATTCATTTGTTCAGATATGTATAAGGGCATGTTTGACCCGTATTTTTATGTCTCGGATAATCTACTTTTGATGATATGTCTATTTCTATTCTGTGTTGTTCATTATATTCTTACTATCTGTGATCGGGAACCAGTGTGTTTGTTGGAAATTTGCAGTAAAAAGACAATGAAAGAAAATTTGATTTGTATTCTTTCAAAATCGATTACAATTTGGATTCCGATTACAAAAGAGAGGAGAATGAATTTGATTCTCCCCTTTGTTTAATTCTGGGTTCTTCTTGGTAGCTATGGAGTGCTTCCTTCGATTGATCGTGTCGAACTTGCTCCCCGTTGACGATCCGACCGTACTATCTCACTGGAACGATTGACTTGTGTGATGAATTCGGTTTAGAACTCTCGATGAGTGTAAAGAACTCGGAACGAGTTGAGAACTCTAAAGAGAGTTGTTGAGAACCGAATAACTGGTTTGATATGATTAACTTGCGTTGCAAGCTTAATCACGAACTCTTAAATGAGTTTCAGAACTCAGAGTGAGTTGGAACTCTATAACAGAGTTGTTAGAACCGAAGATTCGATTAATAGCCAAATTGATTCTCCACTGATGAAGGGATTCTCTGAGATTTGATGATCTTCAAAAGATCTCCTTCTCCGTGTTGTTGAACTGCCGAGATTTGTTGACCTTGGGCGGTTTTGATGCCAGCTCCTTCAACCTTCTGCGGTTTTGTTGCTGAAAACCGATCAACCAACCAACGATGACCAACCCCTTACTCAGTTGAGTAAGTCGGTTATTTATATGGAGATTAGGGGTGTAACCAATCCCTAAATCTGCTTCTAAGTGGGCGAAAATCCCTCAGAACGTGGGATAACGATTTTAAAGCCGTTCGACTAGTGTTTGAACGAGTCATACGCCTGATCTGGCGTTATGGACCTTAACTCTGCGTCTGAGACTTGAGACGCAGAGTTAAACCTTTGTCAAAGGTTGAAAACGCACAGGCCGCATGCGTTCTAGAGTTGGAGACGCACAGGTGCTTGTGTATTCAACTCTGCGTCAAGATTTTAGGACGCACAGTTGAGTCTGTGAAAGAACGCACGTTAAGTGCACGTTTTGGTACTTTTAACTCTGCGTTACAGAGTTAAGTGCTTGCTGGCGAACGCACAGGATATGTGCGCTTGGAATTTGAGAAACGCAGGAATTAACTCTGCGTTTAAGAGAGGTTGTTGACTTGTAACCTCGTCTATTATGATATTGCAAAGGCCATTGCTTATTGATCTTTGCCTGTTATAAGGTATGAGAGTCGTCAAATTGTAACTCTCACCATCGATTGTGAAGGCCACTAAATAGAATTTTCATCTGCTGTCGGAAGCGTCGTCAAATTGTAACTCCTCTCGATCTGTGTGAAAAGTCTTCTATTTGCAGCTTTCGATTGTCGGCACGAAGGCTATTTGATTGTAGCTTTCGTTGTGAGAGCTAGACGGGAATCAACATCCATAGTGTCTTCTGAACGAATATTTGCCCATAGCTCTCTATCCAACAACTCACCAACTAAGTCTGACCTTTTATTTCTAAAATCATTATACTTCTCATCAGCATTCCTAATAGTTGATAATATAATATTAATCATGCTGTTGTCACAGCCATCAAGATCAATCATCTCAGGCATGAAGCCATGTTTGTGGCGATTGCAGAATCGCAAATGCAGTGATTAGAAAGTCGTTTGATTGTGACTTCCATTACCGGAACTTGATAGGGGTCAGCTATCCATTGTGATTTTTAGACAGCCTACAGAACCCCCTCCAAAGTTTTTGAAAGTTCGCGGTTGACTGGGACGAATTTTCAGAATACTTTGGATCCCAAATTTTAGCGTGTTGATTGTTCATGTCATCTGATCTGAAGACATTAATGAACTTTGGCTGATTGTAAACTGTTTGAACTCATCCAACAGACTCTTCAGTATAGTCACCTGTTTCTTCTTGGCTCTAATCGCCTTGATAGTTGACATTAGCCTCCCTCTATTTATTTGAAACCATGTCTTGGCTACAAACATAGAGGAATTCATGTGGTTGAGTTGGAATGCCCAAGTAAACTTCCTGTGTTATAGTGCTGCAACGCAGAGTTAAATTCTACGTCAGGAGGCTCAATTAATGCAGATGCACAGATAGGTTTTTGATGCTGAAGCATTAAAACGCAGGGTTAAACTCTGTGTTCAGAAGTTGATGCAACGCGGGCGCATAGGCCTCGTTTGGCGGGGTTTTGGGCCTAAAGTCCCCAACCCGATTTGACAGCTCATAGCTGTCTATAAATAGACCGCCATGGGTCAAATCAAAAGTCACCCGACTTTTTGCCTCTTTTCTTTTGGAAAAATTTTTAACGAAGACTCTTCGTTTTCGATTCCGGTGATCTTCTTCATCTTCTCCGGTCCTTATACACCATGGGCTCCAAGAAAAAGGCCGCTTCTCGCCCCAGATCCACTGCTGCAGCGGCGCCGCCGTCTCAGGCTCCGCCCGTCGGTGGTAAGTGTCGCTCCCCGGGGCCGTCAAACTTGCTTCGGCGAGTTCTGTGAAAAAGCCCTAGATGCGTTGCCGTCAAACTTGCTTCGGCGAGTTCTTTCTGAAAAACCCTATATGGGTTCTTGCAAACAAGGAAGACGACTCGTTTTGACATTGTTAACGCAGAGTTAGGACTCTGCGTTCTGAATTTGAAACGTCAGGGCTTGACCCTGCGTTTATGGAATCTGAACGCTGGGTCTGGACTATGCATTCGAATGATTAACGCAAAGTTCGACTTGTGCGTTGATGAATTCTAAACACTAAGCCTGAACTGTGCGTTCGAGAAATTTAACGCAGAGTTCGACCTTTGCGTTGATGAATTTTAAACGCCAGGTCTGAACTGTGCGTTTAACAGATTTAACGTAGGGCTTGACCTTTGCGTTAATGAATTTTAAACGCCAGGTCTGAACTGTGCGTTCAACAGATTTAACGCAGGGCTTGACCTTTGCGTTAATGAATTTTAAACGCCAGGTCTGAACTGTGCGTTCAACAGATTTAACGCAGGGCTTGACCTTTGCGTTAATGAATTTTAAACGCCAGGTTTGAACTGTGCGTTTGAAAGATTAACGCAGGGTTGACCTCTGCGTTGATGAAAATTAAACGCTAGATCTGAATCGTGCGTTTGATAGTTTTCTTCCTTTCATTTGACTGACTGAATATTTCTTTGTTTTGCAGTGCCTTATACCCGCGAACCGCTCAATCCTCGTCACCACTTCGGGCGTGAGGGGGGCGTGGATTTTAACATGCAATTCAATCTGCGTCAAGAACTCCTGATATTCCAAGATTCTGACAAGGATCGTGTCACCTTGATCTCCGATCCAAGTACAGATATACTTAGGGTATTAGTTACAGATGCTAAATTTGAGACTGGGTCCCGCAAGAAGCTTGTCAAGCCGGATTTTCTATTTGGGGATCGTGTCACTATCTCAAAAGAGATCGTGCACGGCGGACACTACAAATGGCTTCGGCAAATCGAAGATCGTCGCTTCTTTCTTCCTGACATGCACATGATGTTTCCCATCTCTTATTACCAATGCGCCTCTGTTCCCCGCCACATGAATTGGGACTTGGTGAGACAGCAAGATGGGGTAGCTGTCGGGGTTCTGACTCACAAGGGTGTACATTCCGCTGGTTATAGTCGACAAGTGTCAGCCTTGGAACCCTGCTTATTCTCACGGGGATATCCTTTAGGAGAAAGTGCTAGCCCAGCTAACACCTTCATGCGACGATTTTTGACCGCCAAAGGTGAATTTCCAACCGCAGTATTCCGAACTCCTGGATGGGTACATTCCACTAAGGCAGGATGGTGGGCACGAATGATAGAATTCGTACTGGCGGAGTTAAAGGGACCGTTAACTCAATCTGGGCTTGGTTGCCCTATTAGGGCTACTCAATTCGGTATCGCTCTTAGTCCTTATAACTTCTTCGCCATTCTGGAGCGGTACAATCCAGAGACTTGTACATTTTTCACACCGGAAGGAGAATTAGGGTTCGCCCTACATGAGATGTTTGATGTCTCAGGTCTTCCTTTTGGAGACTTACCATATGAAGAGTTTGTCCCTGGGTCAAGTGAGCTGAAAATTTTGAAGGAGACGAACCCCGAAGTATACGACACTCTATGGGAGGTGATGTGTCATTTCCAAATTTGCAGCCAACTGACAGGAGCACGTGGACGTGGTATCAAGCAGCTATCTTGGGCTGAGTATCTTTTCCAGAATTTGTCTAACAAAGCTATCAATGTGTCTCGTCGGGAGGCAAGCACCCCTGAGACCATTCAGGCTTTGATTAATGACGCCACCGGTCACTATGTTAGCGAGGGAATAGAAGATGATTTCCCCGCACAAACTGAATTTGAGAGCTTCCATCACCAGGCAGCCATTCCAATCTCTGATATGGCTTTATTGGCGGGTTTTCTTATGCTGTGGCTAAAGCGGTGTGTGGTCCCTACCAGGCCAATAGATGCTGTGATGATTGAAGTAGCTTATCCGGCTGTCCTCTTAGCTCACGGGAAGCCCATAAATCTACTTTCGGCCATGACATGTTGTCTACAGCATGGCTTGAGGGAATTGTGTCTCGAGTTTATCCAAGTGAAGGAGATAGACTCTGAAGGAAAGAAAAGCTTGATGACCCCAAATCCTAGAGTACATTTGCCATATACTTACTTAATGGCTTGGTATGCCTCGCATTGTTCACATCTGATGAGTGCTCCGTCTTCCACAGATGAAGGCTTCATTCCTTTCGTGCAGAGATTAGAAAAGGCTACTTGGATAGGCACTTACGTAGTGAAGGTCCGTCAGATCCTGTCGAGAGACCTCAGCTACGACATCTTCCGCTGCTTCCCGGATTTTGAGGGTGGAGGGTATGGACAGGTATTCCAAGATACTGCTGGTCCTAATGGTTTTACTCGCTTGGACGGGGGAGTTTTCCATTGGCTGTTAAATATCAGACCTGGTTATCTCATCCTCAGGCAGAATGACAAATGCATAATTGAGCCCTATCAACCGTATAGATTTGCTCGCCAATTCGGATACGACCAACTGTATGTTGGCAATCCAAGAAGCCTACTTTTGGTTATGGGCAACATATACGAAGGAGCTCGAGCCTGGTATTATTCCACCGCAGGTTGCACCGGGGCTACCTTCAGATTACCCCACAAAACACCGAATTCTCTTCTCTCCGCGGCTTTCTGTAACTGGTATTATACAGCTTCTACAATCACGGAATATAAACTGTACACTTCAGGCTTTCGTGAAATTAGAAGGCTGTATACATCCCGGAAAGGAGCTCGTGTGTCTCGTCTGAAAGGGATCGACGAGTTTTTAGATTTTGAAGATGAAGCTGAGGAAGAGGAAGGGGAACTAGGAGTAGAGAGTCCCCCGGTAGTGAATCCCACAGCTGCTGAAGCTCCAAGGACAAAAGCAACTGGAAAGAGGGCTCTGTCCGAAGCAGAAGAAGCTCAATATGAAAAACGTATTCGCAGAAAGCTGTTGGTAGACCCTCCTGCTGAGAAGCTGATGGTGGATGCTTTTAAATCTGCCAGTGGAGGAGAAGGGCAAGGACCCATCGCTGCAAGTCATCCTGATCGCACAGGTCCTCATTCTGAGGGTGCTACATTTTCTGAAGAATTTTCTCCTCACTTTCCTTTGGATCAGGGAGAGGGAGGAGGTGAATTCCCAATTGAGGATATGGGGGCTTCTTCTACAATAGATCCCGATATCTCGCCATTTCCAGATCAGACTCTTGATGTTGCTTCTTCACCTGCAAGGGTACTACCTACAACATCTTCATCTGAAGGGGTCAAGCTGCCTACAGACGAACTGGTGTCGGAAGAGCTTGTACATCCTGACGAGAGTCAGTCTCCTGCTTCCTCTGCACTATTGCCACATTCGGAGACTATTACTCCTAGTCCCACAACTGGTCGGCTGACTAAAGTGGACACGTCAGCGAGTTCTCCAGGACCATCGGCTGCAGATGATGACGAACCGTTAGACTATGAGAGCTCATCTCACCATGATGATGCTGATGAGGATGAAAGTGATGGTGATGATTCTACTAGCTGGGCTAATCCGCCACCACCCTCTTCTGATAAGGCGTCCGGTTATCTTCCTTTTTACCCTACCGGTAGAAGTTATACACTCTGATTTCTCTGGTGTTTCTCTATTATATACTGATTGCTCTTTTGTTTAGGTTCCCCAATTCACGAGGCCGCCGGTACATCATCATTGCTCCCCTCGCAAGCAGCGGACGTTCCTCCCTCCGAATCGATGCCGATGACAATAAGTTCTTTACCAGAAGAACCTCTTTCGTTGACGATTCCTCTCAAACCTGTGGGGACAGAGATGGTGCTAAGCTCAGCCCAAACTGGGGCACTCATGGTTCTACCTTCTAGTCCCTCGCAACTGGACGTCAGCATAGCTTCTCCAACTTCCTCACGGTCATCACCCACTTCTCCTGCATCTGGGTCTATGCTTTTAGGCTCCCCATCGACATCTCCGATGAAGTCTCTGAGTCCAGTGGCCGTCCCTTCTGTTCTAAAAATTCTTCTACGACCGTTGGAAGACCTGATGAAGCTGGCAATCGAGGAGATCAGCGCTAGACGAGCTTCGTTTGATTCCTTTAAACCAATGCTCATGCACTCTTTGAACGGTATTCGGTATTTGGATGACGCTCGATTGTTCCAGCATTGCTCCGAAGGTGTCTCTCGGTTGGAGAAAGATCTGATAGCTTTGGAAGAATTGCATCAAGCTGATCTTGCTGCTCAGGCTACGTTAGTATTTAATAATCTTAAAGCTGAAGCGGCCCGCCAATATGAGACTTTTCAAGAAGCCATCACTGACAGGGAGCTTGAACTCGCATCCTTACAGGGGCTATGCATGCAGAAGCAACATGCTGTGGACGATTCTAGTGCTGCCATTCAAGCGACTCGTGCAGAAATTGATCGCCTCAGGGTGGAATTGGCTCGACACGAATCAGAGCTCGCGCGGGAGGAAGAGATCTTGGTGAGGCTCAGGCTAGAAAGCGTGAAGACTTACGCCACTTACCGCTCGTCGACACGGGATCTTGAACTTCTTCAAAAGCAAGCCAGTGCAATTGAGTCGGACGAAAGCGTCCTTAGGAAGAAAGCCGAGGTGATGGTGCAGGCCGCTCACGAAGAAAAGCTAACTGCTATTAAATCCCGGCTTGGGTATTTCACTTTCATTGATCCAGAGGCTTAATGATGTAGTGTTCTTTTTGTTTGATAAGAGCAAAGTTTTTGTATCACTCTTCAATATTTTTGGTGCTAATAAAAAAAGTGATTCTGATTTGCTCCTTTTCATTGCATGTGCCGTGTTCTGACTTGCAACAATGGAACTATATGGAAAATACCCAGTCTTTAAAATTTCCTTCATTATCATCTAAGATAATTCTAGAAGAACTCTAACTCCTGGGGAGGGTGAACACTCGTTATTCCTTTGTAGAAGAATTAACTGGTTCAAACGGGTTAAAGGTGTTAGGGATTTTAACCTGACATGCGAGCAATCGCGATTAGCGCAATTTGAGGACTTATTGCTCTATTGAAGAGAGTCGATAAGTGGATTTTTGTCAGAGGTGTAGT
>BQKN01066447.1:96860-110014 GCA_022839385.1 Asparagus kiusianus
ATGCTATCCACGCTTAGGCTGTGTGTGTGTGTGTGTGTGTGTGTGTGTGTGGCCTTAGCACCAAAACCTCAGCCACCGTGTTCATGGAGTTCCTAAAAGAATAGTTTACATGCTATCCACGCTTAGGCTGTGTGTGTGTGTGTGTGTGTGTGTGTGTGTGGCCTTAGCACCAAAACCTCAGCCACCGTGTTCATGGAGTTCCTAAAAGAATAGTTTACATGCTATCCACGCTTAGGCTGTGTGTGTGTGTGTGTGTGTGTGTGTGTGTGGCCTTAGCACCAAAACCTCAGCCACCGTGTTCATGGAGTTCCTAAAAGAATAGTTTACATGCTATCCACGCTTAGGCTCATAACATTTCTAAATACTGTTCTGTTGAGTTTGAGTTTGCATTGCATAACTTGGAAATTGTATCAATGCCAAAGCCAAGGATCTTATGTCCTATGACAGTCTGAAACTTGATTACATAGGCTTATTAGTTTTTGTGTTTGGCCAAATTGGTCCTTATCCCTACCCTATGGCCTTACTGGGCTATCCCAAGAAGCATGGATATATCATTAGGATACAGACATGGGGATACAACAATTCCATAACAAGTAGAATAATAGCATACGGTCACATGACAACATAGGGTAAAAAGTTGTATTTTGTTATTGCAGAGGGAAAATATCAATATCAATATCTATGCAATTCTTTTTTTGACTTTGCACATTTATCAATCCTGAAAGAAAATATTATAGCTTTTAGTACCAGTCCTTTACAGTCTAGCAGGATAGGCAATCTTATACTGGATTCAAAACTTTCAAAATCTCCAGTAGTTTGAAATTGATTTATAGCAACTGCTTGTTTACCATTCTTTTTATAGGGTTATAAAGTAAGTTTTCCACACGTTCTTTTATGGTGGGCTTGGATACAAAATGGCCAAGGGAGGGGAATGATTGAACTAAGCCAAAGGGCAAGGCATGGAAAGGAATGGGATGCAGTGCAATTAATTGTGTTTGGATAGATAGCAAGGGGAAGAGACAGATGATTATAATTTGTGTTTGTTTAGAGTAAAGAATGGGAAGGTAAGGGAAGCTGCATGATCAAATATACCCTTTATCTTGGTGATAGTTTCTAAAAGAAATGTCCTCAAGTGAGCTATACCTTTTGTAATTTAATATTCGATAAAAGCATAATAAAAATTAGTAGATATTATTACATGTCAGTATGAAAATTTACAGGTTTTTTAATCATGCATAGATGATATGAGTTTCTATGAGACATTCATCAGAAATTGATGGATAAATGATCAATGTATACGAAGGCTGGAATGAAAACAATTGTTGGTTATTTATAACTAACTCTACTAGGTTCCTTATCTCATATTATCATTCTATTGTTGCAGTATCCAAAGTTTCTTGTGTGTTTGATTATTTCGAAAATGTAGAACCTTCGATACTTCTTCTATACTAACGATCAAATATCAATCAATTACTATTCTGATGATATACAATTCAAGTTGCAGCAACAAATTAAACATAAGGACTAAATCAGTTATTTTTTAAAAGAGAACATGGAAGATCCAAACAACTTTCTGATAGTGCGAACTTTTTTATACACTGTTCATCTCCCCTCAATAATGCAAAATAGTGCAAACAGCTTTATACAGTGTTTAGTAAGGTGTATCGGTGATATTAACCTTAATCCATAAAAAGCCATCTAAAAGTTCTTTAATTTCTCTAAGTCCATGTTTGAGAATTTACTAAGGCAAGGTAAGTTGAGTTTTTTTTTAAGGTGGGGGTGGGGAGTTAAAAGGGAAGTAGAGGCAAGATAAGGAAAAACATAATATTGTTTTGGCATTTTAAGGGGAAGAGGGGAACTTACTTTACGTTATTTGGAAGCTTTTTTAAAGGGAAGAGAACTTCAACCTCAATCTCAGTCATGGATCTGATCTTGAGAGGGTAAAATTGTCCCCGTGGGACAATCTTTTTCTATAAATCCCAATCAAGTGAGTTCCCAAATAGGGTTATTTTTTTAATCTTTTTCTATAAATCCCAATCAAGTGAGTTCCCAAATAGGGTTATTGGTGTACTAACATCTCCTTCATCTCATCACCCTAAATCCAAATAGAGTCTAAGTGAAATATTGAAATATTGAGAGAATTTTACTTAAAGCATGTTTGGATGGGGTTTAGCAAGATGTAGGGGAAGGAAAGTTGCATCGGAACTCTGTTTGGAAGTTTTTTTGAGGGTGTAATAGAGGATAGGGAAGATGAAATTTCTATAAAAATGTTGCTATTTTGTTCGTCCTAAATTGGGTTGTAGAGGAGGGGATGGG
The DNA here is from genome assembly GCA_022839385.1 of Asparagus kiusianus. Lineage (NCBI taxonomy): Eukaryota > Viridiplantae > Streptophyta > Magnoliopsida > Asparagales > Asparagaceae > Asparagus > Asparagus kiusianus. Next base: position 99,177 of record BQKN01066447.1, read on the forward strand.
AATTGGTTATAAAAAGTTTAGGGGTTTTTAGATATGAATCCTTTAAATCATTAATCTTTTGATATTAGCTCCTCAAATCTTCGTATCTTTGATATTCGTCACTCAAATTACCTTAATATGTTAATATTAACCCTTCTAGTTAGTTGGTGTAAAAATGAATAGAGAATATTACATTTTTTTAGCTTTAGTGTTGGACAGACAATTATACCCCTTAGTTATAATCCCAAACCTACAACTTATTTGCTCATACTCGTTAAGAGTTAGCACCCTACTCCAAATCCTTTAAGGTAAAATCAAAACCTAATTCCTTCACCTTTTTTCCTAAGTGTCCACTCTCGCACCCAACCTTCTTCCTCAAGCGTGGCAACTTCACAGAGCAAGAGGAAAAGCTCATCATCCATCTCCAAGCCCTTTTTGGCAACTTCACAGAACAAGAAAATTTCATCGCCCAACTATTGGAATGCTCACTTCAAGAAGAAGCTTGAGAAGCTTGAGAATGGTGATGACAGCTCATCAATCCCCAATGACCAATGGGAAAGAAGGCTTTAAATTGACATTCAAATGGCCGATCAACCCCCAATGTCCACTGGGAAAGAAGGCTTGAAATCGACATTCAAATGGCCAATCACGCTCTTTGTGATGCGCTATCCATTGAGAAGAGTCCTGGTTCGTCAACCAAACCCATTAAAAACTCAGCCTCATCATCATCAACATCCACAATAACAACAAGAAGCTCATCATATTGTTCTGTGAAGTTGCCACATTTAATTAGTTAGTCAGTTTTGAATTCCACAAGAGAGAGGGATGGAGGGAGGGAGGGATAATAAGGTAATTATTCATCTGCCTAGTCTAAACCTAACCATAGTTTAGGATTTTTTAACACTTAAGTGATAGAAGAACTAATATCAACATATTAAGGTAATTTGAGGGACTAGTATCAAAATATGAAGATTTTGCGGACTAATATCAAAATATCAATGATTTAAGGGACTAATATTGAAAACTATCAATGTTTGGTCCTCTATCATCATGGATCAATAGTTGAGATTTGATTATGAACGCTCATTTTTTCTTCCTGTCCCTTTATTGAAACTCTCAAACATGATGTACCCCCCATTCTCTTTACTAAACTTCCAAACAAGATATTATTCTTTCTTTCTCCTTCTCTCTCTTCCCTTTCCTTATTCTATATTCCCTTCTCTTCCTCTAGCATGCTCCCAAACACAATGTAATCCCAATCCCTTTCCATCCAATTCGTCCATTTTAAGAGGATCATAGAAGTGGGTGGGTAACCGGACACAATTTTTGGATGGTTAGCATTGTAACCTTCTCATCCCTTCCCTACCCCTTTAAATAAGTCTATCAAACCCACAATTAACTTTATTTTATACAAATTCACTATAAAATCTTGTTCGACTCCTCCATTTCTCAAAGAGACAACTTCAAGAGCAGGTTTTTTATCTAAGGAGAAATAATTTTCCTTTCAATAACTTCTAGGCTTTGAATATTTCATTCAACAAAAAATCATCATTTTTATGTTATCTATTCTCTTACATTTACTACTTTTTGATGTATCAATATGAAACCAATTACTTTAACGCTAACCTTCCTTTGTTGATGAACTTCTAATGATGCATCGTCATGATGCAAATGTGAACCTTTTTCCTGATTTGGATATATCCATCTTGTTCATTCTCTACTTAATGATTTTAAGAGTGTTATTGATGAACCTTTGATTTTAGTTATAGTCTCCATTTGGCGTGTACACTGTACGTGGATAAAATCTTAGACATTTGTGTATCCTACTTGAACAATTGAAAAAGAAAGTCAAAAGGTAAATGCAATGATCTATTTAAGACAATTATCTCTTAAGCCCATTTATCACAAAAAATAAATAATTTACAGCGGTCAACGCCGGTCAACACGTTGCAAATGCACGAGTATAAACTGCGTTAACGTCGGTCAACACGTGTTGCAAATGCACGAGTATAAACTGCGTTAACGTCGGTCAACACGTTACAGCTAAAGTCAACGCCCGCAAACGCGTTGCAAATGGAAGTCAACGCCGATCAACGCGTTACAAATGAAAGTCAACGTCGGTCAGCGTGCTGACGACTTTGCCAAAATAAGGCGCATGATAAAATTTCTAAGTTAAAAAGGATGATTTTAGGGAGTTCAATCGCACTCAGATACAAACTCCTGACGAAGGCGATTAGTTCAACGTTAATTTAATGACACGAGCTAATTTTAAAAACTTACACACAAATTTTAGTTTAAGATTTCCACAACGGTCAGACAATAAACGCATCACCGGAAAATTTTTATCTATTCGATAAAATACTGAGTAGACTAAAAGCAGAAGAAGTCAAGAATTAAAGCTATTCACATGTCCTTCTACGCGACATCCTTGACAAAATACTGAAGGGATCGAACAAGGTCTATCTTATCCAAAGCATTCCAGCTTCCTCTATAAAAGAATGAGACTGAAATATTTTGGAGGGAGTATTTGTAACCGTCTAAAAATGCCTATAGGTGTCCGAATACAGCTCGAGATAAAGAGAAGACGGTGAACGCTATATCCAAGTCAGAGAGGATTATCCAAAGCTGTAAAGAAGCTAACGAACGTCTAAAGCAAGTTAGCGAAGCGTGTAAGTCAACGAAATGACAAAATACGCAAAACGATGAAAAAGTACAAGTCCAGAAGGCCAAAAAATGGCTAAATCCCGAACTGACCCGTGATCGTGTGGGACACCATTTGGTGACCCGCGCCCGCGTGGGACACCAGGACCTGTCGCGCACTCGACTTCCCAAAACACGTTTTCGGGTGATTCTTTCGGGATTTTTTCGTTCCAAAGGTTTCTAACTGACTTGATATCATCCATAAACGTGGTTAGGCTGTTGTCAACTGAAGATATGGTCAAATCATTCATCCTTATCTAAATACCCTTCATCTGAAACCCTATCAATACAAGCCTAGTGCCTTCTTTTATGGAGACGAATTTTTTTCAAAGAGGGCGAGGTGCTGCTGGTTTTGTGAGTGCATTCCAAGAAATTTCAGAGAGGGCTAACAGATCTTGACGAATCCCGGCATAAAGAAGGAGCAATTCGAATGATCTGAAATCCCGTCTACCCTGTCCTTGAGATCTGGCTTGGACTTGATCTCGAGAAGAGTCGTAATCTTGTTTGGTCGAGATTATCATTTCTGTTCTTGTTTCCTTTGTGAAGTAACGAACTTCTAGCCTTCCGATCAACCGGATCTGATCCGCGATAGTCCACGGATAAACCACAGCACAGGCAAAGATCCCATGCAAACAGAGGCTAATAAATAGTTTTTGTGTGTTGTTTGATAAAGTTATAATCTTTTATTTTTCATTATATTAGGGATCTTATAAAAAGAAGTTTTTTTAATTTTTTTGAATTTGTAATCGATAAACGATTGTAACATGTTTAATGACAATGAAAAAGACAACTTTTGACCCAAACACTTATAGCCTTCCTTATTCTCCTGATTTTCACTTTGCGGGCAAATGGGCTTGAAATCCCCGAACTTTTCATAATTATAGCAGGTTCCGCGGGGTACTTTCTTTCTCTTGAATTGTTACGATTTTGATCCTCGTGGTTATGGTTTACTAGGACCAGGATTTTTATAGCTTTCAGCATTATGCTTCTGACGGACATAATTCAGCTTTTGCTGCACCATATTCAGTTCTGATTCTTTCCTACTGGTTATTAAGGCCTATTCTATTGCTAGGTGCATAGAAAGATCAGTGACAGATTTAATGATAGTGTTCATTCTTAATGTGGTGGCAACCATAACAAGGGAATGGTAGACTATTCAAAATGGCTGTCACTTGCATTCTTTCCGAAATTTCGGTTCCAGCAACGGATAAGTCATTAGCCATGACAATCATCTTATTAATATGCTTTACGAAATTGTCTCTCTTTTGCATACGATAAGAATTATACTTATGCAAGAGGAGTTGAATGTTAACTTCAGAGACAATGTCATATTTTTCTTTTATAGCATTCCACATGTCCATGGAAGTCTTATAAGTTTCAAAAACTTTGATTAAGTTATCTTCCATGAACATGAGCATTAGGCTTTTTGCCTTTTTATCTTTCGACTTCCACTGTTCAAACCCTTTCTTTTATTCAGGTATAGATTTATCAGTAAGGGTTGGAGTAGTAGTTTTGATTACATTATCGATATTGTCATGAATAAGAGCATATCCTATTTTTCTATACCACATATCATAAGTACTGTCATTAAATTTATTAATTTTTTCTAGTTCTCATAGAATGAGTTTACTAGCCATTCGGTAGAGAACTAAAACTAAAATCTAATTTTAAAATATGTATAAAGTTGGTATATAGATAGCTATACTAAAAACAAAGTAATGTTAGATACAAAATAAAATAAATAAATAAAAATAAAAACCTGATTGCGAAGAACTGATAGAGTCTAATCGAAGTATACCGACTCCGATTCTAGCGAGATTCTCTAAGAGAACTGCTAACAAGAAGCCCCGACTTGGTGTGTGGATCTCAAAGTGTTGCCCATCTCGTTTCGGATCAGTGGACAAAAATGCAGTTGCTCGAGGTCAAAGATACGTTGGAGCTGTGGAGACTTATCGTGGGGTGGGCCTCAAGAACAAAAAACACAGAGTTTAGTGGACCAATAAAGCTATGAACAGGTCTAGGCTCTGATTGCTAGCTGGCTATGAACATGTCTAGGTTCTGATTGCTATGAACAGGTCTAGTAGGTTCTAATATGAAGTGGATCAATAAAGCTATGAACAACTCAGGTTCTGATTGCTAGCTGGCTATGAACCTAGAGATGATGGGTTTGTTGGATCCTTTGGATAATAATGAAGAAGACTTTTGTTGGATCCTTTGGATAATAATGAAAAAGATTTTGATACTGTGTTTGATAGTAGTGGGTCACGTGGGTAGGTGAACCGGTTGTAGGCTTTCACTCCAAAGCTTGAGAAAGAAGGCTATGACAAATCTTCATTATACTTCATTTTGAATTAAGAAGTTGAAAAGATACAGAGATGAGGGAAAATAAATATCGTCTCCCTCAAACAACAGAGAAGGTGGTGTGAAACAGAGAAGAAGGAAAAGAATAGGCTCTGATACCAGTGAACGTTAACAGAGAAGAAGGGAAAAACGATGAGTTTCTTTGAGGGGGCTCCGGTAATGGATAGGGGGTTTGTTTCTATGTTGTTTTTTCAAGGAGAACAGTTCACCTTTTATAGAGGCCAAACCCATCATCTCTACCCGTCTCAATAAACTGCCTCTGAGAGATTTTCTCTCAACAAACCTCACTTCCCCACTATTCTTTCAACTGAGAATAGTTGATTTGGTCACACAAGACCGAGTCAAGATAACATATACCAATCATTAAGCATAGAATATCATTTGATAGCATTTTAGGTATGGACATTCATACGACCATATTCAAAGCACAAGATTGTAAATGAAAATCCAATAGAATGATAGAAAACATGAGAGTTGTTACCTACAGGTTAGTCTAGGAAATCTGACATTTGATTGCTAGATCCACCGTGATCCTTCATGATCATCTCATGTATTGGTGTTAGTCTATCACGATTAAACATATGTTATGTATCACGCATATGGAGTATAGTTGACTGGATGAGCGCTAGGTTGGTCCTCTTGATTATAATATTATGTTAGGACAACTAGTAGCTACCATATTTAGAATGTTACTTGTAAATGCTCTTTTGTAATACAATAGACCATAGATATGCGTCCTCTATTATAATCATAATTTAGTTGTCACCTAGCAGGTCATTAAAATCAAGTGAGAAGTGTTCTAGTCTAGATATATACCTTGAAATCTTTATTGCTCTTCTCCAAATTCCTTTCATGCTCTGGAAATCAAGTCTTTAATGGATTAAAATTGTGTTACAGAACTTTTTGAAGGACCAATTAAGGGTTTGTGGGTATTTTCTTGAGGAGGTGCTACGGTTTAAGTGGAGAAGAATTGAGGTAAAGAGAGAAATGATAAGAGTTGTCTTCATCCTCAAATGATTTAACAAATGCTAATGGGGCTGAATTAGAGAACATGATGTGTCTCCAAGTGACACTTAGTGACTGACACCAAATAAGTGTTAGCTTTCATCCTTTAATTGATCTAGTTAAACACCAACGTATACTTAGTTTAAAAAATGTAATTCTATCTTAAGCATTCTTAACCAAAATATTTCCACCATCATGATTAATTATCTATTTAACTTATCCTCTTGTATCCAACTTTGTATATTGATTTTTTTGTATCATTTCTTTTGTTACTCCATAACATTCTAAATCCATCTGCTAATAATGTATCGACTTCTATATGATTTGTGTCAAGTCCAGACTCATAAGGTTTTATTCACTTATTTAAAAATGTACTGCATTACAACATCATATTATTTTCTAATTGTCAACTTATACTAAAATCTTGTAAATGAATAAGCTACTAAATGCCAGAATATTACATTCTCTCCTCTTAAAGGAATTTCGTTCCCGAAATTCACATACCTCACATCAAGTGTGGATATCCCGCATAATCTAGATATATGCCAAAATCAACGCAGTTAACATAGACGGTTCCTTTTTAGTGCTATCGATCAATATGTGTGGCACTAAGATTTTTTACAGTATATCTGCACAGATCAATTAAATCGAGTAACATTCTGTAGTGATTCGATATATCAGTAGTATTCATCAATAGTATACTATTTATACATGCATCACTTTCCACAGGATAATAATTTAAACTCTAAAACAGTGTGAAATAAAGCAGCTAAAAGCGGTGAAAAAGTGGCCACTAAGCTGTAGGCCACTAAACTATGCCTTGGTATTAAGTGTTGGCCTTGGTTTGGCCAATAATGGAGATTTGGAGGATTTGTAGAGGTAGAGGAGGGTTTATAGGAATTTTGGGGAGAAGATTTTCTCTATTTTCTTCATATTACAAAATATCTTTACATGACAAACTCATTTAACCATAGATTCCCACATCATTTCTGAGATCAAGTCCTAGCCATTCATTTGGCTCTTCATGACAACTCAAAAGCATGTGTAAGTCACATGACTCAACTTAACACTCACTCAATTGACCCATTACAACTATATAACATAAGACTAAAATAACTTAACAAATGATACACTAACAAAGCATTACAACTTTAACACTCTCCGTTAATGCTTTGTCCTTGCATACCCATGAGCTCTCTAAAATACTCAAAGTTGTCTTTGGGTAGTGCCTTGTTGAAAATGTCCGCCACTTAGTCTTGAGTCTTCAAATACTTCACTTGAACTTCTCCATTTTCCACCGCTTCTCTCGAACAAAATGAAGCTTGATTTTGATGTGCTTGATGCGGTTGTGAAAAGTGGGATTCTTTGACATTAATTTGGTGGATTTGTTTTCGCAAAAGATTGTAGTAGTTTCCTCTTGTTTTTCACCAATATTTTCAAGTATCCTTGTCAACCATATTGCTTGTTTACTTGCCATAGTGACTGAAACATATTCAGCCCCAGCAGAGGATAATGCCACCATTTCTTGCTTCTTTGATGCCTAGGAACATATGCCAGATCCGAGGGTGAATGCATACCCTGATTTGCTTTTCATGTATTCAACATTTTCGACCCAATCACTATCGTAAAACTTGAATAATTTAGGAATCGCACTTTCATTTTTCTTGTACAAAATTCCAAAGCTTTTGTTGCCTTGGATATATCTCAACACTCTTTTTGCACCACTAAAGTGAATTTTACTTGGCTTTTGCATGAATCATGACAACAAGCTTGAAGCATACATAATGTCGGGCCTTGTAGTAGTGAGATACATAATGCTCCTAATCAAGCTTCTAAACATTTATGTATCAGCAAAACCACTTCCGTCTTCTTTCTTAAATTTCTCATTCTATCCAAGGGTGTTGGAAACTCATTGCAATTCTCCATTTCAAACTTACGAATATTGCTCTCGGCAAACTTCTTTTGGGAAATGAAAACACATTTACTTTGTGCAACTTCAATACCTAGAAAGTAATGAAGCAAACCCATATCGTTCATTTCATATCTTTTCATCATGTCACTTTTGAAGTCTTGAAGCATTTGCATATCACTAACAGTATAAATCAAATCATTAACATGAAGAGAAACAATTAGTATACCAGAGTTACCTTGCCTTTTGATGTACAGGGTTGGCTTTCTTTGAAAGCTCTTTTCGTTGAAGTATGCATCAATTTAGCTATACCATGTTTGAGGTACTTATTTCAGCCCGTACAAAGCCTTCTTCACTTGTAGACTTTGTTTACTCGGCCACTTTGGATATAGCCTTGAGGTTGCTCCACATGGATTTTTTCTTTCAACACTCCATTCAAGAGTGCCGGTTTCACATCTAGTTGATGTAAGGACCGCTCTTTGTGTGCCACCAAAGTAATGTGTCTTAATAGTGTCATGTCGGGCAACCGGTGTAAATGTTTCATTGTAGTCAACTACGGGCTGTTGAGAATAACCTTTCGCCACTGATCTTGCTTTATACCTTTGAATGAAACCGTCGGCATTGTGCTTTGTTTTGTAGATCCACTTGAAGTCAATGACTTCTTTGTTTTTTGAGCTTTTCCACAAATTCTCAAGTTTTTTTTCTAAATCACCTTTTATCTCTTCTTGCATGGCTTGTTTCTATGCTTCTTTATCTTTGGCTTCTTCATAGCAGCTTGACTTCACAACACAAAAGTTACAAGTAGCGTTAATGAACTTGAGCTTGCATTTGATGATGGTGTTGCATTTAGAAATGCTTGAATTAGCACTTCTTGTAAATCTTTATTTTCTTCACTCTTTTTTCTTGGGAAGTTTCCTCAACGATTACAACGCCTTCTTGGACATTTTTCTCTTTCCAATACCATGAATCTTTCTCATTAAAGAGCACATCTCTACTTATGATCACTGGTTTGTCTTCAATCTAAAGAGCCTGTAGCCTTTTAATTTTAAGATATAGCAAATAAAGATGCATTTTTCATTAGTTCCATCAAGGTTACTTCTCTTTTCTTTTGCAGCATGAGCATATCATACACAACCAAACACCTTGAAATGATTCGCCCAAGACTTTCTTCTACTCTATTCTTTAAATGGTGTTTTGTCTTCATGAGCTTTTGTTGGACATCTATTCATCAAGTAGGTTGTCGTGTACACTCCTTTGGCCCAAAATGAATTTGGTAGACCCTTATGCCTCGTTTGGTATGCGGGAATAGAGTTAAGTGAGAATAGAATGAAGATAGGAATGGAATGGAATTGAGGTGAGAATGGAATCCTCATTCCCATTCTCATGTTTGCGTGCGATTAGAGAATTAAATGAGAATATCTTTAAGAAGGGTATATCCGGAATTTATTTTATTATTTTCATTCTCACTTAAGCGGGTATATCAATTCCTTGATAACTCATTGAGAATAACAATTCCCACACTAAGTGGAAATTGATGAGAAGCGAGAATGACATTTCTAGCATTTAAAAATACATTATGTTTGGTAAGCATGAATGAGAAGTTAGAATTGCATTCTATTCCCACTCATTCTAGCATACCAAACGAGACATTAGCTTTGATCATGGATTTCGCCATCTCCATAATGGTATGGTTCCTCCTCTTGACCATTCCATTTTGTTGAGCTGTATATCCCATGTTTAATTGTTTTTGCGAGCCAACATCTTCACTAGCTTCATTCTTGCATTGATTCAGAGTCCTGATCCACTTCAGACCAGAGCCCTCGCCCTGATCCCCATCAATTGGTATCATAGCAATGTCATTTGTCCACAATTATCATGGGTAAATATCCACTTCCTCCATCACAACAATGCGAATTTAATCCTTTGAAAATTGGTAAATAATTGGCAATTCTTATTTTTATGGATTTGATGGATATGAGGAATAATATTATTTTGAACTATGGCTACAAGAACTAGAAGATTTATTTACTATTTACTATTTACTATTTACGACATGTCGGATTGGGAAATATATATGTATACGAAGTGTAGGTTAAGAGGAGATGTTGAAGATTGGTTGTTTCATAATGGTTCTAGTTATCGATCATATATGTCTTGACGGGCAACTATGAAGATTATGCTTGAAATGAAGTATTCTAGTTATTGAACTAGAACTAGAAAATATTTTGTTTTCTCTTGAAAGCTTGAAGCAATGTCAACAACAGTGGCCCAACTCTGTCACATACAAGATTTCACCCAGAACCAGAGTCAGAACCAAAGCCAGAATTGAAGCCTGAACCAAAGCTTGAGAGCAGAAATCAGATCCAGATCTTGAGCTAGATTTAGAGCCAGAACCTGAGCCTGAGTCCGAGTCTCAAATCCTCATGCGTGATCAGCCTGAGCCTGAGCCTAAAATCCTCATGCGTTAACAGAACACAATCAAATTCTAGTCACTTCCAGTTCGAAACAATTCGATGGACTTTGTTATACCAGGTCATCCTCCGCCTAACTTGTGTACTCCCATATATTATTTGATTAAGAGAATTGAACACCTAGACAGGAGTTTCTTATATCAGGTCTACGAAGATAACATCCAATTAATAACTCTTACAAGTCAGTTCACACAGAACCAGATCTATCCAACTCTGCTTATGCTATCTCCATATTCATTTTAATAAGATTCAACAATGTAGTCTTTGTCCGATCCAAACCTTCCTTTTTTTACAAATCATTATTGCAATCAGGAACTAGGTATAAATATCCACAACAACCATCTTATGATGATCATTTGTCATTCTCTTGATTCTACAACCTCTTGCAATTTTTTCTCTGGGTAGTGCAATTC
>BQKN01066447.1:115014-151627 GCA_022839385.1 Asparagus kiusianus
ATATATATATATTCTAGCTTGAGGGGTAGTGTTAACATTATTAGATACTATTAATATGTTAGATATTATGAGATATATGTTGATATCTCATACTTGTTTTGTAATATCCTCCTAATTTCCATTTAAGAGGCGAGGTTTTGTCAGAATTATGTATCTCTTTACTCTCTTTCTCTACAGATATTACATCAGTTCGATCAATTTCTCAGTAGAAAGCAATAACCTCACGGTCAAAAGGGTAGATCTCAGATCAATGTTTCATTGATATTTCTTTATCCTCTTCTATTAGACACCTTTGTAATAAAAAATTGCATTTGGTTTGATGGTAAGGAAGAGCTATTCTGACAAATTAATTATATGCCAAGAAAGAAAGACAAGAGGATAAGAAAAGGCAGTCTCATTATTCCCAATAGATTTATTTACACTATTGTTAAGTTTTTGGTATCTTAGAATTCAAATACAGATATTTACAACACTTAAACGCGTTCCTCTTGGAATGGCTAGTATCAATGACAAATTTTCCACTCCGATTGGCTTTGGGAATGGGAACCCGCGTTTAGGTAAGTTTCGACACCCGGGTTTTAAAAGAACCAAACTTCTTAGCTTAAATATTCAGCAAGAAGTTAAAAGTTCAAAGGTCTATGTAAGATGAATTGTACAAACCATCTCTGTCAAATAAAATTCTTCTTTTGCTTATATATGAGATCATTTCAGCATGTTTTAGTGAAGATAGGATCTATATATCCGAAATATCCATGAGGTTGACTCTCAATCTAGTTCCTCTTTTGCAAGTGTCAGTGCAGTTTTTAGGCTTTTCACTTGACTGATTGAATGTATACCTCTGACATCAAAATGTTTCATATCTCATTAAGTTTGGAATGTGTGTTGCACACACATCTTTATTTTGATGGAAGTACTGAGCCCATAAGTTATTTTGAAAACTCATCCTTTTTCTGGTCCCAATTTCATTTTGCCTTTATACTTTGTAGAGAAGGTTTGGAGAGAGGACGACAATTGAGTAGAATTTCAACCATTTGGAAAGTGAAACGAACACCTAGGCGATCCACTTTAGCTTCTACTTGATCTAATTAAATAGCTTTGTCTTTTAGGACGAATTTGGAAATATGGACAAAAACTAGCCAAGTATGGAACTATAGCCAATTGGCATGACTTCTCCATATCATCTATATATGCCCAAATTAGTTGATATTTTTTTGCTATCAATATTTGTAGCGCAAATGTTACTTTTTCTCTCCTAGCAGAGTGTGATCCTCCCAAATCTGCATCTGAAAACATAGTGTGTCCACAATCTGCAATAGAATTCTCTTTTCTGGGATTTTCTTCAGAGATCTGATAATACTCTTCACAGCATCCAAATAAGTCGTTCTACGTTTGGAAAGAGATTTGCTAACTATACTAACAACAAAAGTGATATATGGTATGGTTACCTTTAGGTAGTTCAACGCTTTAACTTTCCAACTAATCTTTTATATACCCTAGCATCTTCCAAAGCCCCCCCTGATCTGGCAGCACATTACTTCTTTATATCCATTGGAAAATTAACGCTCCCACACCTTAGCATCTCTTCCTCTGAGAGCATGTCAAGAACATTTCCTTTGTAATGGGTGAATGCCCTTCCTAGTTCCTAGTCCTGGTAGCCTTAATACCAAAAAAGTACTTCAAAGATTTGAGATCCTTTGTCTGGAAAAAAGTCATAGGTGCTTCTTTAGGCTTGCAGTTCTCTATCTATTATCTCATGTGATCACAATATCATCTATATACACTACAAGGAGAATCCTCTTTCTAGCGTGAGTCCGCCAAAATACTGAGTGATCTTTCTGTGCTCAATAATGATTAAACTTCTAAACAGCCAATGTAAAACATTCAAACCATACGCTCAAAGACTGTTTCAAACCATAGAGTCATTTCTTCATTCTACACCTTTCCACACTCCTCCATGAGCAACTATTTCAAACCATAGAGCCATTTCTTCATTCTACACCTTTCCACACCCCTCCTTAAGCAGCAAACTCTTGTGGACAAAACCTTGTGGTTGCTCCATGTAAACATTGTTGTCTAGAATACTATGAGAAAAGCATTCTTGATTTCCAACTGATGAAAAGACTAGTAGAGTGTCGCAACTAATGAGATAAAAACTCATAAGGAAGTCATCTCTGCCACAAGTGAGAAGATAGCTAGATAGTTAAGCCCATGCACCTGAGAATACCCTTCTGCAACTAGTCTCGCCTTCAAACTAGTAAGGGACCCATTGGGGTTTAACTTTATAGTGTAAACCCACTTACAACCAATAGCTTTCTTCCCTGGAGGAAGAGTAACCAACTCCTATGTATTATTCTGCTCAAGGACTATCATTTCATCCTGCATCGCCTTAGTCTAACTTGGAATAAGTAGGATTTCTGACAGTCTTGGGTGAGAATCCAAAGAGTTAGTTGGTCTTATTGTTTTAGTCCCACATTGCTTGTGGATTTATTATGTGTTGACCCACCTATTATAAATAAACCAAGAGAGGAGAGACAAATTATCTCCTTTTTCCCTCTCTCTCTAAATACTAATTCTACATGGTATAAAAACCATCACAAATATTTGGCATCCTCTAATTGTAGCCCTTTATCTAATCCTAGCCCTCCATCCTCTAAAACCCTAACCCTAACTCTCTTCTTTCGTCAGTCTTCAGCGACCCACCCCTGTCTTCGACCGCCTTAGTGTGGCCAACCACAACCCCAACTCTCTCTCACAACAAACTTCAATCATACAGCTATTCATGGCCATTCTCAGTGTTGGATTACTGAGAGTCCGCGATACACCTTATTTATGTTTGTCCATTTTTGAAACACGTGGATTACTCAGCCGTATGAGTCTGATAGGCATCTTTGTAAAAACTTGACTTTTCTCTGAGGAGCCCAGGATTGGGTATGAGGGAGAAGCATATTGGTTTCAGCCATATCGTAACGGTTCCGGTTGAGAACCTTTCCTAGATAGCATATATAAACTCGGTTTGAGTTTTTGGGATGATTCAATATCGTATTAGATGTTTTTGGTTCTATATCAGTCATTTGATTGTTAGAGGCATGTGCAGTCTGTCCCATTTCCTTCAGATAGTTTTCCCCAGTCTTTTTCAGAAACATACCAGAACTAAATGGAAACCTATAAACTGGTGAAAACCGAAAACTACAGAGTTGAAATAGTTATAAAATGTTTGTGGTTCTTCATGTGTACCTTTAAATAGAAATTCATGTTAATGTATTAAAAAAATTAATGGCTATGGTTATGGGAAACCAAAAACTACGAAGTTGAAATAGTTACAAAAACTACAACTCTTTCTTTTAATATCACTAGCTCTTTTACAGGGGCCAGAATATTTTTTCCTTTTTCCAGATTGTGTTTTTTAAAGCAAGGGGGAGGGGGAGGGATTTATTTTATACAAAAGTTAGTAATTTGATGACTATTTCATTTCATGTTTAGACCTTGTACTATGTATTCCTGTGAAGTTTTTACTTGTTTATCTCATTCCCCTACATGCTTTAACTTCTCTGTATTTATTTTCTTGTGTATACATATAACTTTATTTTTCTGCCACTCGACAGATTGATAGCATCTTATCTATGCGGTTAACTAATGAGAATGATGCAAGTCGAAGACTGAAATCTGAGTTCTTGGTCCAGTTTGATGGAGTGGCCTCAAACCCTAATGATTTAGTAATTGTTATAGGTAAGCAATTTTGATGCCTCTTGATTTTAACCGATTTCCTACTTTTAAGTTGTAGATAACCCATCATTTAATAAGTTCAGTTACTCCCTTGTGATGTTATGAATGTGTGCTGTCAATGGCCTTGAGTGAATTTATTTCCAGGTTAACTTGATTCTATGGGTGTTCACGCACACACCCACCCCCACCCACCCACCCACCCACCCACCCACTGACGAAGAAAAATGAAAAAGAAAAGAATGGATTGATGTAAAATGAAAAAAGAAAAGAATGGAATGATGCAAAGGTTTCACTGAACCTAAAGTAGCAATAGCAAATATCTGCCTTACTAGGGAAAAGTTGACGGACTGACAAGTTATTCTCAGGCTAACCTAATTGAGATCTAGGCATCATTAGATAGATCGTTACAACATCAGTGTTATGAGATAACCACTTGATGGGGAAAAAAATCTTATTTCATTTGGTTTGGGTTTTCTCAGACTCAGAGTTGTACTCGTTCCCGTCCTAATTTGTTTAGTCAACAGTCTCTGCTGACACTTTCTAACTTAAGTGAGGAATGGTTGTCTTGTAAGTATATATAAATACAGTCGTCATATATTGTTGAACCTATACTAGTAGAAGTAAGGCATGATGTTGCAAAGTCATGTTCAGATGCAGGAGATCGAACTGGTTAATACAAAAACAATCTCAAAATAATAACTAGTCCTGTTTGGTTCCGTACTGGCTGTAACATTGGCTGTCTAACATGTATGGTGGAGAGATGGAAGGCTTTCTCTGAATGGATTATAGACTCGTAAAATTTTGAGATATCACTAAGGCTGTGAGGAGTTATGTTTATGTCTTTAACTAACTGAATATTAGTTTTGAAGAGAGAAAGTACTCTGGGAGATAGACAACTGAGGCTATAATGTAAACTAGTGTATCTAACAGTTCATATGTAGTTCTAAACTCCTTTTTGTCTTAGTTTTATATTGTTTCCTTTTCTTATTTCTTCACTGATCTGTACACAATTCTTTTGATTTCTTTGCATCCACCATAGTAGTCACTTATCTTAGTATGCAAAAAAATCATGATCTATTCTTGATTAGGATGATTATGAGCTGAAAACCTGATTTAGATTAAAGGACTACATGTTTATTGCTAAATCTCCACTTGGTCTAGGTTATGCTAAACTAGATTTTATTGAACTAGTTC
The DNA here is from genome assembly GCA_022839385.1 of Asparagus kiusianus. NCBI lineage: Eukaryota > Viridiplantae > Streptophyta > Magnoliopsida > Asparagales > Asparagaceae > Asparagus > Asparagus kiusianus. Next base: position 119,932 of record BQKN01066447.1, read on the forward strand.
TAACTTAAAACCTAGTTTGGCTAATTTGAAGACTAGACTCTAGTTGAACTAGTTATCTTATAAACCAAGTGAGAGTTGGTTTATTTCTAGCCAAGTTATGGAGCAAAAGTAGACCTCAAAAGAACTAGTTTTTCCATCGTTTGTCATTTGCCAAACAATGGCTAAGCCCATAAACTCATTTTGTCTTTTCTGAAACTGGCGTACCTAGTATGCCAAACAGACCCTAAATATTTTAATTATAACGTGGTCTCTGTTTTATATTATAAGTACGATGATGTTCTACAATATAGCATATATTTGTCTATTTTGAGAGTTTTATGGAATTGCCAGTTTTACGTTTGATTTTAAAACCTGATTGCTGCTTAAGAGACGTTCTAGACTTCAAAACAGCTATGAAAAGTTAACCCCACTTGGACCCAATAGCAGCGAAATAAGATTTCCCAATAAATGTAAATAATTCTATAGTGAATGCGAGTCAAGAATTTTCTTATTATGGGTTAAAATGTTGTTACAGGTGCAACTAACAAGCCTCAGGAGCTGGATGATGCTGTTCTTAGAAGATTGGTAAGCCTATTTAGCAAACTCTTAAGAAATTGTCAAATTTTGTAGTTTTATGTTAGTTTGGAAATCTCCTAAACCAAGTTTGGCAATTCAATCTGGCCAAGAAGTCTCAGCCAATTTATTTTGAAGGCCTTTTGGTACAGATATTTTGTCTATAGAAAAATTGCCCCTTATACCATAATAGATATGTTTTAAGCCTTACTTCTTAGTAATAACAGGAAAGTATTTTTATACATTAACTTGTTAAGTGGCCTAATATTTTTTTGAAGAATGAGGTTAGCTATCCCTTTCTTGGATGACTGAGAATTCTGGGTAGATGTGCATAGGGTTATAAGGGGTGTTTTGGGGCCCCTTATACTGTCTGAAATCAAATATTAGATGATGAGAGGGGCAAGTTTCTAAGATCTCAGCTGGCTTTGGGAGGAGGTGGGGGGTGATTTCTGAATATGATAGCATTTTCTTAATATGAAGGATTATAGGGGCATATATTGAAAAACCCTATGTATAATGCTCCATCAATTCGAAGCGCTATATCTTCCCTCTATCTTCATTCAGTATTGCAATACATGTCGAACGATACCAAAAGGAAAAAAAAAGAACAAGACAAGTTGTACCTTGGCTGGAGAAGTGAGAATAGTTGACAATTAAATTTAAGTTTATTCCAAATGGGAACATTGTGCTTGTAGCTATAGTTTGGAAACCTCGCTTTCCTCCCACTCACAGACACACATAAATGGAGTTGGAATAGTAGCTAAAGTTTGGAAACCTTGCTTATATCTCCGTCTATCAAGCCGTCTTATCAGTTTGTGATCAATTCTCAAGCGATATGTCTTTCCCTTATAATTTTGTTATACGTTTCAGTTGTATTTAAGATAACCCCATGGATATGTTGTAGTTTTTTTATAGTTTTGATTTTTTTTCTTTTATCTTTAGTTTCATTAATTAACTAATTCCTACATTAGGTTCTACTTTGTCATTCAATATATGTCATGCTTTAACTATATCTTCAATGTATATAAACTGTCCAGGTAAAGAGAATATACGTACCTCTACCAGATGAAAATGTTAGGAGATTACTTCTCAAAAATCAACTCAAAGGTCAAGCATTTTCACTTCCTGGTAAGTATGCATGTCAAGTTTGTATAAATATTAATGTCCATGCTGTATGGAACTATTTTCTATTTGCATATAGCCATTTGAATTGTATATAATGGGCTCCCCCCCACCCCCACTTTCATGGTTTGGGCTCCCCCCACCCCCAATTTCATGGTTTGGATCTGAACCTATACATATCAAGAAAGAGAAAATCAAAATAAAACACGTATTTGACACCAAAACTGTGCATTTATGAAAGAGATAGTTGAATATGCAGCACTGATATATCCCTTCATTTGAAACTGGATACATTTATCAGTTGATAAAACATGCTTAACGTCATATATGCGAAATTAGTGTTATTCAAGTGTCACCCTCACATGGTGGTATGAACAATGTTACAGAAGGCGCTAGACGGACTAGGCGTTTGATCCAGTGTCTAGACGCCTAGGCGTTTGTGAAACAGAAATATGTATTAAAATTATTTTTAAAATTATTTAAGTATAATAATCAATAAAAATATATATTACATTCATATAAATTTATAAAAAAGAAATCGATAGCAACCTTAGATCCACAATAAACTCTGTATACTTAAATGCTAAATAGCAAAAGCAATAACTAACAATGTTCTAGAAAGCACTAGGAGGCCTAGGCGTTGGACCTGTTGCCAAGAGCCTAGGAGATTTTATTTTTTTATTTTTTAATGATAATAATTGATAGTAAATATTAATGTTATAGAAAATTTAGGTGCTAGATTGTTATCTTGGCAGATTTTTTTCTTCATTTAAGTGGTGGTCAAGAAAGTTTTGTTGAAGATCGGAGAAGGTTGTGGAGATGTTCATATTTAAAGATTAAAGGAGTTTGAAGGAGGTTGGATGTCGTGAAGATTGTAACACAGAAAATCACGATCAATGCCTAAAGGGTGCAGTCCACGTAAGCAGACAATACCTCCCTAAACACTCAAAACTTAAGTGGACCGCTTAGTTACCGTCTAGACGCTAGGCGTTAGTTAAACGGCCAAGGTATCGCCTAGACCTGGGTGTACTAGGCGGAGACTTTTTAAAATAGTGGGTATGAACCTATTTATTAATGACAACAGGACAGAAGCTAAGCTTTCTAGTGCTTGGAAAGATGCATTTATCAATTGTTTAAGTTATGGAAACCACTTTGTTGATGTATAAAGCTTTACCATGTCCTAGCAGTAAGTAGAAGGAAGTTCAAAGTCTCTGTACCTGCTTTCTCATCACTATTTCTGGTACCGCTTCCTTGAGTTTCAAATGTCTAGTTCTTTTAATAGGAATTCTTAATTGTTGATAGTTGAGGCTTTATTTATCAAAATTTGTGGAGAACAGTGAAGATAATTATGTGTAGTAGTGTGCTAGGAGTGAAAATCAACTGTTTGATTGAGTAGGCAACTAATCAAATGCTACCTCAGTCTTTCCGTGTTGTATTTGCTTCTCGATAGAGTAATATCTTGACACGTTTTTTAATATTTGATTAAGCGTAGGTTCGGCTTAAATTGTTTAATGGAATAGCTGATCCAGTAATACCTTACAAGCATAGTTGCATGAAACCTGATTAGTTCCGATTCACAGGACGGGTATGGGAACATGGTATGCCACTCATTTGGAATGGGATACGAGGGGGTTAGGCTTATAGGGTACACCAGGGAATGTGGTATGTTTTAGGTTTAGTTCTTAAATGCTAGTTGATATGAGGAATGGTAAAAGCACATTAAGAATCATGTTGTAATTAAGATATGCATAAATCATGTTGTAATTAAGATATGCATACTTTATTTGCTTAATTTCTCTTGTTTTTTGTTGTTTATTCTTTTAAAAAGTTTTTTCAAAATTTTAACTGGTTTGAATTATAAATTAGGTTGTTGAAGTTAGTGAATCAGGTCGTGTTCCACGCAAATCTAGGACGATTGAACCCAAGTCACAGTTTGCTATAGCATACCACGTTCCCGACTTTTATGCTTCCAAGTATGTATGTGGTATTCGAATTAATAATTTAACTTTTAGGAAATTTAGATTAGTTTAATTTCTGGGTCAATGTATATAGAAATATGTAAGATTATATAAATATGTGTTATACTATGAACTTTCTGTTAAATGTAGAAAAATACATTAGACAAATCTTTTACACTCGATTATCCTTCATGTGAGTAGCCAAAATGTCCAAATGTGGATAGTCAGGGAATAAAATAATGGTGAATATGTGGTGGAAAAGGTGCTAATTAAACTTTCATTTAACGAAATGTTTGGGATCTTAGTCGTCTGACCTCTTTCAATTCTAGAATTATGGGTATGAGCAATTACTTCATTGGCAAAAAGAGCTATTGAGAGATGGGTGCGCGTGTGTGTATATATATGTGTGCATGCGTGTGCGTGCATGTGTATATATATGTGCATATGAGGAATATGAGTATCGTTAGTACTAGAGACAATTTTTGGTCCTCAGTAGTGAGATGACTCATTTTCATCCATTAATATATATATATATATATATATATATATATATATGAAAAATGTTCCTAAGGTGACACATTAGATTTAATATAAGGTAGCGCCTTCCAAACTACATTATTTGTAATCAATTTACTGGATCCACACAATTCATTTTGATTTATATGTTCGGGTTTGTTATATAAACAAAATAATTAGGCATATGAGTTGTAGTTACTCATGCATCAAGTGATTGTAAAATTAACGGTTTTACGATAATATGGCTAAAGAGAATGAAAAATATGTGTTTGAAGTATTTAGTCATGTTTTTATTTTATAGATGTTTTGATGTACCTAGATCTTGATGAATGAAGTGGATCATCAATTATAATAGTCTAATCCTTGGATCAAGAGGCGCTTTCTTAGATTGAATCTAAGATGTCACTTTAGAGACACATATATATGATAAAATGAGATGATGAGCTCAAATTTTTATCATGAGCTAGCCCAATAGGCTGCTCGAAATGATGATAGGCACCGTCCACCGTGATTGCACTCATTATAATCTATATGTAGAAAAAATTATATTATTTTAAAATTTTTAATCATTGTTTTAGCTATGTGTAGAAGGGACGACCATTAAGCTATCTAAAAAGTCAACATATCAAATTAGAGTTATTCATATTCTAGAAGACTCCAAATTATGATGTATTGAGCAAGATGTACAGTGCTGATTAAGAATTTGATGAGCCGATTAGTCTAGCTCACGGTAATATTTGAGTTCACCATCTTATAATATCGATACTCTCTCTCTCTCTCTCTCTCTATATATATATATATATATATATATATATATATATATATATATAGAGAGAGAGAGAGAGAGAGAGAGTGTGTGTGTGTGTGTGCGCGTGTTAAGCTACCATCTACTTTAGTGGATAGTAGACTAGTCTAACCGCATTTGCAACTGTTTGATCTGATGAATTAAGATTTGATCAAAATGACATAAGACTCATTTATTTAAGGAGCGATTCGGTACAAATAGCACATATGAAAATGGAAACAAAAAATCCAGAAAAAAAGAAGGCATGTATTATTCCTCAATTTTTGTTCAGTAAGAGTAGAAAATTTTGGAGCACCATCCTTGCATTGAGTTGAACGCTGCTCCTTAATTATGCCCTACTTGCTATCAAATTATGCCGAAAACGATATGAGCATGGATTGACCAATTAAAATTGATATTTTAGCTAAAAAAAGCAAACAATATCTCTTTATTAAAGTAGCTTTGATAAAGCTTCTTTTAGAAGCTGCTTTATAAAGTAGCTTTTATAGAAAGAAGATTATAGACGGCTCACCGAGGCTCAATCTAGAATGTAATACTGCTTATGAAGCGGGAGCTTTGCCTTTAAGGTCTGACAAATTAGTATCAAATATTTCTACTCAAATATCATCCGGATCTTGAGCATCTTGAATAGGGGTGTCTTTTTCCATACAATGGTGGCTTCTGGTATCACTAGTATCAAAATCTTTTACAAATTATCTTTTAAAATATTCTAAGCATTTCTGTTGAATTTCTGCTTCAGAGCTTTGAGGATATTTTCTTCTCATTGTTTTTGTTATTTTTAGCATTGGATTTTCCTTTTGTATCTCTTGAGTCATATGAGTCTCAAGAACAGAAGTATTTTTCTGAATTATTTCTTCTAATTGTTTAATTTTGATTTCAATGCAAATGTCATTCCACCAACAACAATAGAATTTTCTTTTAAGGACTGGTATATGAGCAATAGTCCAATCACATCCAAACGACCAATTCAAAATACAAGGTATCTCTGTTTCAGCAAAGAAATGAATAAAACATGTCATCTATGAGCTGGTTTTCATCCATTCTAGCAAGAATAAGATGAGAATCAACCCATGATAAGTATAACTTTATCAATGGTTCAGGAATAATACTTATTTTAATACCATAGGTTTCCCACCATTTATAGAACCAAGCTGGGATACCCTTTTGAAGGGCCTCTGGACAGTTTAATCAGCTAAATATGTTTATTCTTAGGGTTCTGATATAAGAACACGTCATGAAAGGCCTGTTTATAGTCCCGGTAATTAAAGAAATATGTTTCTTTAGAATTTTGGGCTTTTACCAGAGGTAGCTCTTGATTTGGATTAATGGCCCAATTGCGTGGAAGTATAACTTCTTGGATGATGCATTTACTAAAGCTAGGCAGAACATTATGATTCTCGCTAGCCTAAAAATGAGTAATTTTCATACCCTTCTGTATAAAAAGAGTTTTCATCCATGCTCTAGATTTCAGACATAATGTTGGATAAAAAGTTTTATTCAAATATTTCTGCCTTAGCTTTTCGGGATCATTCATTAAAGAAATATCTTCTGGTTCTAGATATGAAACTACATCTGAAATGGGTTTTTTCTGTGCATTCGACTTCTCTTTTTACTATTGAAGTAAAAGACTCAGGACTATTTTCCTGTGATGTTAAATCGTTTATGCTTTTATAAAAGGCCTGAGATGGGTTGCTAGAATTATTTTTCTTAGTAATAGTTCTCCATGACTTGGGCTGAGGCGGAGTATAACTCCTTTCAGAATTATTATTTTGGCCTGATAGGCCTGAGTTGCTAGGGCCTCCTCTCCCCCTCCCTAAAAAGGAGGGATTACTCTGTTTCATTTGTACCATTTAAAAATTCTCTAGTTAGAAAATCAGGAAGATGATTATAATCACCTTTAATATACTCAATTTTAAATTGATACATAGCTAATTCAGCTTGTCATCTAGCAAATATTTGCTTAGAGACTAAATTTTTAATATCTTTTTCAATAATGCTTTTAGCAAAACTACAGTCAATTCTTAGTAAGAATTCTTGATTTAAAATATCATCCCTTAATTTTGAAAAATATTTAATAATAGAAAGCATTTCTTTTTTAATAGTAGAATAATTAAATTAGGTTTTATCCCATTTACCAGAAGTAAATCGAACTAATTGTTCTTTCTTAGTTTGAGGATCTGCTTGTTTTAATATTCCTCCATAACCAATATTAGAAGCATCTGTTTTAACGATTTTGAACCAGTGTATATTTGTTAAATGAATGTAAGGTAAACATTTAACTTTAAGTTTAATTCTTTTAACTGCAGCAGTATGTTGCTCAGTCCAAGGCTTAACATTCTTTTTAAACCTATCATATAAAAGAACTGTATCTTAAGCTAGATTTTTATAATAATCTGCTATATAATTTAATACACCTAAAAATCTTTGTAATTGTTTAGTATCAATTATTTTATTAGGAAATTTTGATGCAAACTCAATACTACGATCAATAAGAATTATAGTTCCTTTCTCTATATTATGACCCAGAAATCTAATTCGAGGTTCAAATAATTTTATTTTTGGGGCAGTTATTGCTAACCCATTTTTAATTTTTAGATTTCTAAAAATTTCTAAGTGTTTGATATGTTGATCAAAGTTATGAGAAAATATAAGAATATCATCTATATATGATAATATAAAATCTGTATAAGGAATAAAAATTTCATTCATAATGTTTTGAAATTCAGAAGGAGCGTTTTTAAGCCCAAATGGCATAACATTCTATTCATAGTGTCCAAATGGGACAACTAAAGCAGTTTTATATTTATCTCTTTCTTCAATTTGGATTTGCCAATAACCTGATTTTAAATCAAACTTAGAAAATATTTTGGCATTATTAAAGCGATTTAATAAATCCCTTTTATTAGGAATAGGGTATCTGATCCATTTTAGGACAATATTTAATGGTTTATAATTGATAAGTAAACGAGGAACACCTCTTTCTCTTTCTGCTACGTTATTGACATAAAAAGCAATACAGCTCCCAGGTGAATATGATTTTCTTATTAATTTTTTCTCTATAAGCGTTTGTATTTTTTTTTTTTTGCACAGATCAAGATATTCTTGATTCATCTGATAGGGTCTTGACCTTGTCGGAATATTTTTCTCATTAAAACCTTCAATATAAGATAAAGAAACAATATGTTATTTCCTATTCCAGAAAGCATTCGGTACATCACTGCATACAGTGAGTTTGAATTTATTTTCCATTTGACTTATTAAGTCTTTTTGTTTCTTAATTTGTTCTTCAACTTGAACAAATACTACTTTTTCTTTAAGAAAATTTATTTGAATTTTTTTCAAGATTATATTCTTGACTTCATTCAGCATTTTTGTCTGAGGATCTGTAATAAATTGAAATATGATTTCTTTATCCTCATACTTAGCATGAATACCATTGGTGTCAATTTGACTTATTGGCATAATATTATGTAGGAATGGGGTTCCCAGTATTACATGTTGGGAAAAATTTTAACTAAAATATAGGGAGTTGGTATACAAATCCCTTGAACACATATATGTGTTTATGGTAATTTATATTTTACCTTTAATTGATTGCCATTTGCACTGCTTAAAGTTTGAGTAGTTTTTTCAAAGAATTTAGAAGGAACTATTCCTTCGTTTATGCAGTTTAGATCTGCACCACTATCGACCAGAGCTATAAGATCTGGTATTAACATTTGTTCAGCTATGACTAAAGTAATTTTTATATACCACTTTTGAGAGGTAACTTGTTCTAATATTTGTAAAAGTACATTAGTATCAGTATCACTGTCACCACTGTTTTAAAAAATATTCGTCTAGTTCGTTTAGACGTACGCCTAGGCCTAGACGGTACCTAGGCCACCTAATTAGCGCCTAGCGTCTAGCGCCTAGACTGTATTTAGGCTGCCCACCTAGATTTTATGAGCGTTTAGGGGAGCATTGTCTGCTTACGTGGATTGCACCCTATAGGACTTCATTGTAATTTTATGTGTCGTAGCCTACACGTCCTCCAAACTCCATTAACCTATAAGTTAACAGTAAATTGAGTTTATTGTTAACTTAAACTTAACAATAACTATAAGTTAACAGTAATTTGAGTTGAGAATGAGTTTTTCACTGTTGAGATGAACTTATAATTTGAGTTGAGAAGTATAAACATACAAAGAGCTATTATAATTAGTAAACCAAGCAATTTAGTTAACAGTGTTGATATTTTAGTATTTATGCATATTTGATTGGGTATATATATATTTATCTTTAAGTATCATAATTAAAAAAATAAAAATATAAAAACGCCCAGAAACTATTTAGGCGCCCGCCTAGACGACTAAGCGTTTGGCGCTAAGTCTGACGCCTAGAAACGCCCAACGTTTAATGTAACATTAACTGTCACTATGTTCACTATATTGAACTATAGTATTTGAGCTTTCTTTATCATTTTCTAGTTTTGAGAGAATGTATTTATTCTCTTGCTTTAAGTCTTTCACTTCCTTTTTTAATTCTTGTATCTCTTTATTAAGAGATGATAAAGATACATCCTTTGAGGTATGAGCAATATTTTGCCTTCTTTTTAAGACTTCAGAAAACCTATAAACATTATCCGTATTTGGACTTTGTTTACTTTCTTTAGATATTATATTCTTTAAATGATTTTCTTTACTTCTGGGGATATAACTCCAGATAATATTTTTTCTATTAACTCATGATTTGATTTAATCATGTTTATTGAGAGTCCATTCATTTGGACTATAGCTTTCCGATATTCAGCTTCTTCATTACAGTAATTAACTGTACATTTATAATTTTCTTCTTCCTCAGATTCAGAGGTTGATGAATATAATTCATCTTCAGTATCACTGTTAATCATGATTTTATGTAACATTTTTTAAGACATTCGTCTTCTATTTCTTCAATCTTTTTTTTGTATAACAACGATTAGCATAGTGTCCGATACGATCATATTTATAACAATGTATTTTGTTTTTCTCTTTTTTAATTTTCTTTTTGGCCTTATCATGCTTCTCTTTTTCTTTAAGGAATTTTTTCTTATTTTTCTTGAAGAATTTTTTAGTTTTTCCTTTATTAGGAATACTTTCTTTATCAACTTTATATGGTTGATCATAAGCAAATTATTCACAGAACTCTCCTAGTTCTTTTCATTTTGTTAGTCTTTGAGACTTTAATTGATTTTTAAGTTTTAAATCATTACACAGAGCTAAACCATCTTTAATACAGGCATTTGATAGATATCCATATGATAGATTATCATAAGAGATATAACCCCCATACTCAGATCGGATTTTATTCCGAACATTTTCAGTAAATAATATAGGTAAGCCATCAAGAATTTGATTTTCCAATGTGAGCTATTAGCATCAATCAGAGACATAACTCTGCTTAGATAGGTGTCGTTATACCACTAAAATGAGTTAAAGATGGACATCTAAAATTTTGTAATAACGTTCTAATTCTTTCACCTTCATCAAGGTAAGATCCAGTAAAATGGTAAGCAATAAATAACATTAAAGTATAAACAGCGTCTTCTCGCTGTATTCCATTTTCTAGACATAGTAGAGAGTAGTTCTGCTCGTAAATCCACTTATACTGGAATGAAAAAAGTTAAAAATGCTCAGTTAACTGAATATGAGACTGATATTGAATCACTTAATAAGTGGACTATACCCGATGTTCTAAATAGAGATATTTATAAAATTGGATTTTTAGACTATAAGTCTCTAATTAATATTAAGACCCTAGAAAGAACTACTACAGTCGATAGGGAAGAACAGACAATTCAACAATTAGGAATTGTAGATGTAAATCCATATTTGGATAAGTATAAATACCTACATATAGGTTTAATACAAATTGCCTTCAGACCTTTAACTTTATCTGGTCTTAATGCATCTTTATTAGTATGCCTTAGAGACGCAAGATGCTTAAATTGGATCCAATCTTTAATGGGAATAATGAAAACCAGTCTTTATAATGGACCTGTTTATTTCAATGTTTATCCTAATCTGAGTCTATCTTTGACTGACCCGAATATATTTGAAGCAATAAGTCTTAATATAAAGACTTATGGTTATAATTTTATACCTGGATTTGAAACAATTGCTATTATTTATAGGTTTCATTATAAAGTACTTAATACTTTAGCCCTTAAGGCTAAAATACATTGTAAACCAGGTAAAACAGTATTGGTAGAAACGAATGTTTTATTGTCTAATATTGCTGTTAATACACAGATAAAGTGGGATGAAATAAACTTCCCAGACAATTGGGTTATACCTAACGTTGTACAACCTTTACCTATTATTAATCTAGATGTTGATCAAATTGTACAAACAACAGATGGAGAAGTTGAAACAACGTTTAATCCATCTAGAACCATCAGAATATCTGATGTGGCTACATCAGCCAGAAATTCTTTATCAAAATCTAAATCTTATAGAACCAATTCTGTTCAAGGAATAAATCTCTCCGAAAATAATATTCCTCATCCTTTATATAAGGATAAAATTTCACCTCCTAATACGGAAATGAGTTTTCGTATGAAATGAATTTTGAAAAAGGTTGTAAAGAAAGAGAAATTCTAAATAATGAATTTTACCTTGAAAACCATAAAGATTTTCGAAAATGGTTTTTTAAAAGTTTTTCCAAAAAAGATCAATTAAACTGGGTAGATATATACTATTCAGAATTAAAATTAAAACAGAAATTTAAATCTTTTTTACCTTGGTTTTTAAAAAATATATTCAAAACCAAGAAACTCAAATAAGAGTTTTAGAAGAACACTTAAAACAGTGGAAAACTACTACAGGAAAAATCATTAGATCGGTAAATCTACCGATAGATCCTATTTATCTTAAAGATATGTATCCTTCTACTATAGAAGCTACGGCTTTTATAAAGTCTAATGATCGTAATGAAGATCATATGGAAGAATTAAGTAAAATTATAAAACAAAATAATTATACAAATATACATCTTCAAACTATAGGAGACCAACTTATTAGAATACAACGAGAAGATGTTGTTTATACTTTAATGTTATCTATTGCTCACCATTTTACTGGAGCTTACATTGGTGAAGGTGAAAGAATTAGAACGTTATTACAAAATTTTAGATATCCATTTTTAACTCATTTTAGGTGGTATAAGGACACCTATCTAAGCAGAGTTGTCTCTGAGTGATGCTAATAGCTCACATTGGAAAGCCAAATTTATTGATGGCTTACCTACATTATTTGCTGAAAAAGTTCGGAATAAAATCCGATCTGAGTATGGGGGTTATATCCCTTATGATAATCTATCATATAGATATCTATCAAATGTCTGTATTAAAGAGGGTTTGACTCTATGTAATGATTTAAAACTTAAAAATCAATTAAAGTCTCAAAGACTTACAAAAAGGAAAAAACTAGGAGAGTTCTGTGAACAAATTGCTTATGATCAACCATATAAGGTTGATAAAGAAAGTATTACTAATAAAGGAAAAACTAAAAAAAGTTCAAAAAAAAGAAGAAAAAATTCTTCAAAGAAAAAGAAAAAGAAAAGCCAGATAGGGCAAAAAGAAAAATTAAAAAAGAGCAAAACAAAATACATTATTATAAATGTGACCGTATCGGACACTATGCTAATCGTTGTTATACGAAGAAAAAAGGATTGAAGAAATAGAAAACGAAGGTCTTAAAAGAATGTTACATAAAATCATGATTAACAGTAATAGTGTAATACCGAAGATGAATTATATTCATCAACCTCAGAATCTGAGGAAGAAGAACATTGTAAATATACAGTTAATAACTGTAATGAAGAAGCTGAATATTGGAAAACTATAGTCCAAATGAATGGATTCTCAATAAACATGATTAAATCAAACCATGTGTTAATAGAAAAAATATTATCTGCAGATATATCCCCAGAATTAAAAGAAATTTTTTTAAAGAATATAATATCTAAATAAAATAAAGAAAGTCCAAATACGGACAATGTTTATAGGTTTTCTAAAGTCTTAAAAAGAAGACAAAATATTGCCCATACCTCAATGGATGTATCTTTATCATCTCTTAATAAAGAGGTACACGAATTAAAAAAGGAAGTGGAAGACTTAAAGCAAGAGAATAAATACATTCTCTCAAGATTAGAAAATGATAAAGAAAACTCAAATACTATAGTTCAACATAGTGAACATAGTGACAGTGATACTGATACTAATGCACTATTGTAAATTTTACAACAAGTTACCTCTCAAAAGTGGTATATAAAAGTTACTTTAGTTATAGCTGAACAAATGTTTATACTAGATCTTATAGCTCTGGTCGATAGTGGAGCAGATTTAAACTGCATTAACTAAGACATAGTTCCTTCTAAATTCTTTGAAAAAACTACTCAAACTTTGAGTAGTGCAAATGGTAATCCATTAGAGGTAAAATATAAATTACTACAAACACATATATGTGTTCAAGGGATTTGTATACTAACTTCTTGTATCTTAGTTAAAAATTTATCCTAACATATTATACTTGGGACTCCATTTCTGCATAATATTATGCCAATTAGTCAAATTGACACCAATGGCATAAAAGCTAAATTTGAGGATAAAGAAATTATATTTGAATTTATTACAGATCCTCAGACAAGAATGCTAAATGAAGTCAAGAATATAATCTTGAAAAATAATCAAATAAATTTTCTAAAAGAAGTATTATTTGTTCAAGTTAAAGAACAAATAAAGAAAAACAAGGACTTAATAAGTCAAACTGAAATTAAATTCAAGCTCACTGTATGTAGTGATGTACCAAACGCATTTTGGAATAGGAAACAACATATTATTTCTTTACCTTATATTGAAGGTTTTAATGAGAAAAATATTCCGACAAGATCTAGACCCTGTCAGATGAATTAAGAATATCTTGATCGGTGTAAAAAAGAAATACAAACGCTTATAGAGAAAAAAATTAATAAGGAAATCATATTCTCCTTGGAGCTGTACTGCTTTTTATGTCAATAATGTAGCAGAAAGAAAGAGGTGTTCCTCGTTTAGTTATCAATTATAAACCATTAAATACTGTCCTAAAATGGATCAGATACCCTATTCCTAATAAAAGAGATTTATTAAATCGTATTAATAATGCTAAAATATTTTCTAAGTTTGATTTAAAATCAGGTTATTGGCAAATCCAAATTGAAGAAAGAGATAAGTATAAAACTGCTTTTGGGCTTAAAAGCGCCCATTCTGAATTTCAAAATATTATGAATGAAATTTTTATTCATTATACGGATTTTATATTATCATATATAAATGATATTCTTATATTTTCTCATAGTTTTATTAACATATTAAACACTTAGAAATTTTTAGAAACCTAGCTATAAAAAATAGGTTAGCTATATCTACCCAAAAAATAAAATTATTTCAAACTCAGATTAGATTTCTGGATCATAATATATAGAAAGGATCTATAATTCCTATTAATCGTAGTATTGAGTTTGCATCAAAATTTCCTGATGAAATAATTGATACTAAATAGTTACAAAGATTTTTAGGTGCTTTAAATTATGTAACAGATTATTATAAAAATCTAGCTCAAGATACAGTTCTTTTATATGATAGGCTTAAAAAGAATGTTGAGACTTGGACTGAGCAACATACTGTTACAGTTAGAAAATTAAACTTAAAGTTAAATGTTTACCTTGCATTCATTTAGCAAATATACACTGGTTCAAAATCGTTGAAACAGATGCTTCTAAAATATGGAGGAATATTAAAACAAGTAGATCCTCTAACTAAGAAAGAACAATTAGTTCGATTTACTTCTGGTTAATGGGATAAAGCCCAATTTAATTATTCCACTATTAAAAAAGAAATGTTTTCTATTATAAATGATTTTTAAAATTTAGGGATGATATTTTAAATCAAGAATTCTTACTAAAAATTAACTGTAGTTCTGCTAAAACATTATTGAAAAAGATATTAAAAATTTAGTCTCTAAGTAAATGTTTGCTAGATGGCAAGCTGAATTAGCTATGTATCAATTTAAAATTGAGTATATTAAAGGTCTTGATTTTCTAACTAGAGAATTTTTACAGAGTACAAATGAAACGGAGTAAAAAAGGAGGGGAGACGAGGCCTTAGCAGCTCAGGCCCATCAGGCTAAAATAATAATTCTGAAAGAAGTTATACTTCGCCTTAGCCCAATTCATGAATAACTATTGCTAAGAAAAATAATTCTGGCAGTCCATCTCAGACCTTTTATAAAGGCATAAACGATTTAATATCACCAAAAAATAGTCCTGAGCCTTTTACTTCAATAGTAAAAGGAGAAGTCGAATGGACAGAAAAGCCTATTTCAAAAGTAGTTTTATATCTAGAACCAAAAGATATTTTTTTAATGAATGATCCCGAAAAGCTAAGGCAGAAATATCTGCATGAAACTTTTTATTCAACATTATCTCTAAAATCTAGAGCATGGATGAGAACTCTTCTTATACAGAAGGGTATGAAAATTACTCATTTTTGGGCTAGCGAGAATCATAATGTTCTGCCTAGCTTCAGTAAATGCATCATCCAAGAAATTATACTTCCACGCAATTGGGCTATTAATCCAAATCAAGAGCTACCTCTGATAAAAACCTTAAAGAAACATATTTCTTTAATTATTGGGACTATAAACAGGCCTTTCATGACGTGTTCTTATATCAGAACCCTAAGAATAAACATACTTGGCTGATTAAACTCTGTCCAGAGGCCATTCAAAAGGGTATCCCAGCTTAGTTCTATAAATGATGGGAAATTTATGGAATTGAAATAAGTATTATTCCTGAACCACTGATGAAGTTATACTCATCATGGGTTGATTCCTATCCTATTCTTGCTAAAATGGATGAAAGCCAGCTCATAGATGACATGTGTCTTATTCATTTCTTTGCTGAAGCAGAGATACCTTGGATTTTGAATTGGTCGTTTGGATGTGATTGGACTATTGCTCATATATCAGTCCTTAAAAGAAAATTCTATTGTCGTTGGTGGAATGACATTTGCATTGAAATCAAAATTAAACAATTAGAAGAAATAATTCAGAAAAATACTTATGTTCTTGAGACTCGTATGACTCAAGAGATTCAAAAGGAAAATCCAATGCTAAAAATAGCAAAAATGATGAGAAGGAAATATCCTCAAAGCTCTGAAGTAAAAATTCAATAGAAATGCTTAGAATATTTTAAAAGACAATTTGTAGAAGCTTTTGGTACTGGTGATCAAGGTTTTAAATATCGGATGTCGGGTTCATGTCGCTCGGCCAAAATTCATGTCGGATAGCGGAAATCGGTGATATATCGGGGGACATGGAAAAAATATCGGATTGTCATATCGGATAGGTTGATATAATATCATAAATGGAATCTTCACATACTTGATAATTATATTGTCTAAACATATGAAAAAGTACATATGAGAAGGGTCTTCATTTTCACAAGCAACCACCAAGTTTTTGCTTTTGCATAGAAAACCAAATAGACACTAGAACAGCTTAACTGCATATGTTTAGACAATTCTTATTAAAGTATAATAATTATCCAGAATATAAAAATTACTAATACAATTCTTTATACACAACTTTATTTATTAATGTAAAGATTTATTAATTGTTCAATTTAAGAATTTATGTTATTATAAAAGTCACTTCATAATTTTACACTCAAAGAAAAAGATTACAAAAAAAATATTCACATACAAAGCGCGTGCATTATACTAGTAGGAACAAAAAGAAAATTCTACTGAAATTGAAAATTAAACTCGTAATTGCTATTCTAAACTACTTAACTGCATCGACTAATAATTGCAGGATTTTTATTATATATTTGTCATTTCTCCAAACAAGAAACTAGTAAAACTGAAGTATATGTGCAACTAATACAAATAAATTCATGTGTTCTTATAGCGTTGCATTATAAAGAAAACACATGCAATAAGCCAATAACAAGTAATTAAAACCTACAGCAAGCACCCATATGGGTAGTGGATAGGAAACAATGTGAAACTTTACATAAATAGAAGGTGAAAGATATTGCAAATCATATGATTTCAACATGTCAATGTGAATCTGATATTTCTGAATTTTGGCCGATATTTGATGGCCGAAATGTCGCCCGATGTATCCGCTATTTTTCGATATGTCCCCGACATGACCTCAAAAACGCCATACGCATTAAATTCAACAATTTCGTGGCGGCTAGGCTCCGAATCCGCAATATCGGCCGTCATGTCCGACATGGCGGCCGATATTTAAAACATTACTGGTGATACCAGAAGCCACCATTCTATGAAAGAAGACACCCTTATTCAAGATGCTCAAGATCCGGATGATATTTGGGCAGAAATATTTGACACTAATTTGTCAGACCTTAAAAGAAAAACTCCCGTTTCATAAGCAGTATTATATTCTAGATTGAGCCTCAGGGAACCGTCTAGAATCATATTTCTATAAAAGCTACTTTATAAAGCAGCTTTCTAAAGGAAACTTTATCAAAGCTACTTTAATAAAGAGAAATTGTTTACTTTTTTAAAGTTATACTTTTAAAAAGTAAAGATGTCATGTCGTTGTTAGAAAAGAATCAAAGCCTTCAGAAATTCTGAACGACGTCTATAAATATAAGTTGAATCTAAAGTTTAAGCTAGCTTTGTATGAGAAAATAAAAGATTGTAAGAAGAATCTGTGAGAAATAAATCTTCTGTAAATTAAGTCTGTTTTTTGTAAGATATTTTGGATCATAATAAAGATATTATCTTGAGTATCGGTCGTCTCACTCTGTAAGTTCTCTTTCATTTCTCGGTTTTTTATTCTGCTTATAATTGGTATGAGAGCCATGTTCAACTACTTCATGTCTGTTTAAGTTTCATCTTACAGTTTCATCTTATAGTTTATCAGAGCCATGTATATATATATATATATATATATACATATATATATATATATATATATATATATATATATATATATATATATATCATTCATTGTAATTTACGTGTCATCAAATGTATGTGGATTAATCAGGTGGTTTGGAATTTACTGACCTATAAATCAAGCAACTCAAAATAAATGATACTTTAGGCCATTTATTTCTAGATCTTGGATGTATGAACTAGAAATATATAATCTATGTAATTTTGTATCTCTCTGAAGTTTTGAATGCATATATCATAATGAACGATATGGATCATTAATGTTTATGGTCAAACATGTATTTTCAAAATATATTTTTGCCCATCTGTTGATACTTTGGGCCATTACAGACCATTTTTTCTAGGTCTTAGATGTAAATTGTTCGTTGTAGTTTACGTGTCATTAAATATATGTGGATAAAGAACCAGGTGGTTGGAATTTTCTAACCTAGAAATCAAACAAATCAAAATAAACGATATTTTGGGTCATTACAGACCATTCATTTCTAGGTCATTAGATGCACAAACTAGAAATATCTAATCTATGTAATTTTTTATCCCTATGAAGTTTCAAATGCATATATCATAATGAATGGTGTGGATCATTAATATCCATGGTCAGACATGTATTCTCACAGGTCTGTTACTAAGTTACACCCTAAGTGTATTGTAACTGTACACATATGTGTGTGTGCGTGCATGTGTGTATATACACATACATGTATGTGTGTATGTTCTTTTTGTGTGTGTGTGTATGTCTATGCCACTCATTAATGATGCAACTAAAGTATTCTTTTGCCTTAAGACTGGACAGTTCCTACCATACTTAGGAACACTAATGAAACCTAATATATTAATGGAGAAAATTTTAAAATAGACCAATTCCAATACATATTTCTCAAAATCGATCTAATTGACATTCTATTGGCAAGATTGAGCAACTTTCAGTCACATTAGCATCGTGTGCTGAAAGTTGGTTGATATTGAAAAAACTATATTTTTTTAAACTATACAGGATTGCTAATCCCGTGTAATTAGCAAATATCATACGTGTAATTAGCAAATGTCACTAATTATACATGTAATTAGCAATCTTGTATCATATGTCTTCACAAATTTTAATAAATATCACACCAGGTCAAGTTGTTTAAGCTAATAGTTTTTAAGCCTTCTTGAGAAAGGTAGTGGGTTCAGATCCCACATTTGTCAAATTAATTTGCATTTAATTTTTAAATTTTCTTTTCAATGTTGATAAAATTTACTCATGTGAAGCATACTGGATTCGCAATCCCGTATGACATTTACAAATAGAAAAGTGGGGAAAAATACATCATAGATGTGGGATTTGAACCCATGCCCATTTAGAGCAAACTTTAAGTCTAGCACCGACCATTAAACAAAACTATCTAATTTGTTGGAAGTTTTAAAAAGGTATCAGATACAGGATTACAAATCCTGTATAGATAATGAAATTTGCTAAATACGTGGGATTGACCATCCTGTATATCCAAAAAATGCAGTTTTTTCTTTCCAAACTTGACCAACTTTCAACGTGACATTCTGACATGGTTGAAAGTTAGTCGATTTTGGTAATTAAATTTCAACTAGGTTGAACCTGATAATTAAATTTATGAAATGGGCAACTTCAAAGATCTCCTATATGCGCGTGTGTGTACATATATAAAATAGGATTTTCTCTTCGTAATTTGATCTGCATATGTTTGGTAAAAAGAATAATCTTCTCCTTTGGTCATAAATGGAAAGTGTTTCCACACCATTTCATTTTTTGACTCGAAAAAAAAAGAAAAAATGGACAAATTCCTTTTCTTAGGAACACAGAATTAAAAAAAATGAAGATGAAAAAGTATGTTGCTTAATATCAAAATAAATCCAAAGAGTTTACTTTAGAAGGTGTGTCTACGAAAGCTAATGAGAATAAAGAATTATCATTTTATTTCATATGCGGTAAAGAATGGGAAAACTGGGACCAGTGAGCATCAGAATGGCTAACAAATAATACTATTTCAAATTTTACATCTTTGACAATTTTAGCTTATGATCCATGAAATCCTAGTCTTGCATACTGATAGCTAGTTATATCATAAAAACATATGAAGAAAGAAGTTCACGAGTGATTCTTGAGTCTCCTAGTTTCCTTTGAGCTCTACTTTATTCAAATCTGTACTGATTGTTCATTCTCCTTCAGGTAGAGATCTGGAGAGACTTGTTAAGGAGACTGAAGGTATGATACTTTCTTTACGCGTCGTGGAGCCTTCATTTGGTGTATGAATTATTATTCTATTATCTATTTAATTATTGTCATAGGGTATTCTGGAAGTGATTTGCAAGCGCTATGTGAAGAAGCTGCAATGATGCCAATCAGAGAACTAGGTCCAAAGCATATTCTTACCGTAAAACCGAATCAGGTAGGTGTCGCATTTGCTTGTTGTGCAATCTTATTTCTTCTTTTTTCTTTTTTTTTGCTGCATGTTAAAATGAAGATAGTTAAGGCCCCTAAATAAATTAGGGATAAGTCCTTAAAGTTTATGTCGACATAGTGTCACATTACTAAATTTGTCTCCTGCTAAAGGACCAGTAGGAGAGACACACCTTCATAAACTAAAAATAAGCTTAACACATAAAAGAGAATGATCATCAAAGGACATGACAATCAGAACAAATCCAAATGTCTTCACAGATGAACTCGTTGCCTGGGTGTACATAAAAAACAGTCTGACCTTGATCATCAGTGCTAGCTACCTGGTCATTTATCAGAAGCTGCCTTCTAGGTATTTCTCCTTCATCCTATACTCTTTCTATGAAAGTATCTCTCTTTAAAAGAAATTGAAAATCCTATATCAAACAAATATCTTTCTCTCTGCGAGGTATAACTAGTACTTCCCATGTAACCGGTCATGGGTCATTCCCCTTTCATTTGCAAGTATACCAAGATTATTAGCATCATGTCACTCCTTCCAAGATGCATGTTAGCGTATAGGGACCCTGATAACGTTGAATGTTATGACAGTTTATTGGTCTTAACATATAAATCTAAATTTCGAGTGCATTGCAAGCTGCAATATGCTAGGCCTTCAATTTTCTTTAAGGGGCTTATTTAAAAGATTCGCAATATAGCTTGAAAGATGTTCCAATATCACAGACGAGCTATTGGGTGTCCGAGTTTGAGGTATCCCATGATTCCATCTGATGTCTTCATATTTGAGAACCAGCAAATTCTACTGCTTATGTTTCACAAGTTCTGTCTCTTGATTTTCTTTCACACTTCCGATCAATTGATCATTTCAACAAGCATAAACTCCACTTTATTGGGTCCGGAGACTCTTTCACAAAACAATCCATCTTCTTCTGGTTTATAAGTATTGTGGTTTTCCTCCTGCCTGTGATGAGGCAGTAGAAAACTGAACGCCAATATCGCCATCAACTTGATGAATTAAAGTTTTCTACACTACAAAAACGCAATTATTCTTTTCCAACAATCTTCCTTGAATGATTGCTACATGATGATCGGTGACCATTTCCACGAGCATTTGTCGTTCCTATCCTGATGTCCTCCTGGTTTCAATTGTTTGAGGTACTGAGCCACCTCATGTAACTGTTGTTTTTTCATCAATCCAGAATTTGGCGAAGTATAGGCTTCCAACAATTCGTCATCCACTCTTCAGCTGTAATTCCAATTCCCTGACTATTACGAATAGCATTGGAGACTTATAGTTGCAACTGAATCTCCATGCCATTTATCCTTCCGAAAACTAAAACATCTTCCATTCCAATAGCAGAATCCTTACAAGATTCTTTTTTCTTTGTTAATTCTGTTTCAGAAAGCTGATGGAAATTAATACTCTCTTCCTTCTCTTTTACAAAGCTAAGTAACCTAAACAAATCAAGTTACCCCAATATGCAATTCCCTACAGACATACCAGATTGGTACTCTTTCCTTCCATCCCTCTATTCTCCTTCTGTTCTCTATCATGAACTTCTAATCATATAGTCATGCTTGTTTGGGGTTTATTTTGATAGTTAATTTTCAGGTCGACAAGATAATGACTATCCTTGTCTTGACAAGAACATGACTCTAGAGCTATAATGATAATTCATATTCAGGTTGACCACATTTCAGAGTAATGAAGTAGCCACAGTATGTACAAGGGTTGATCATATATCCAATGAACCATTCAAAAGAGTTATTTTTGTGTATGACAGGATGGCAACTGTATACCTTTCCCATTGATACTCTTGGCTAGTTACCATACCTTGTTTCTTGTGCCCTTTTAATCATCCTATTGATTCCATGTGAAGTTCTGAACAGGGTAAACTGACAGCAGATTCCATCTGTCGAGAGTAAACATCCTATTGATTCTATCTTAATCTCTGTTTTGATTCATTTGGTTGAATTCCAGTTACTATAATCACCTGGCGTAGCTGATGTAAGCCATTCATTAACCCACCTCATCTATTTAACCCCAAAAAATTCTCTATTGTTTTAAACTAACGTAGGATCTAATGGAATTATATAGCTTTTGGAGTTAAGCTAGTCACTTTTTTACAGCTAGCTACTCTTTTCAGAAAGCGAAATATAGTTAAAATAATTATTTAAAATAATTCTATTGTTGAATGCTGATGCATTAAATGTTCATTTGTTTTCTAGTTGCGACCTCTGAGATATGAAGACTTTAAGAATGCAATGGTTGTTATTAGACCAAGCTTACAGAAGAGCAGGTGGGAAGAGCTTGAACAATGGAACATGGAATTTGGTTCGAATTGAAGGTGTGATATTAGTTTCAAACAGCAGATTGGTATTAAATCAGAAGGAAAGAATTCCTAACGCCGTTCAACAGCTTTTTTCTCTACTGTTCAGCTCAGCTATTTTACTTCCTCACGAAGATGGCCGCTGTGGAAACCTTTCCAAGTAACCATGAAAAGTGATGTAACAACATCTGGGTGATCAAATTGTATGATTATTAGCAAATACAGAGCAATATTCATGTATATATTGTAATTTACAGGCTCAGGAAACATTCAATAAAGAACATGTTTAGTATACTCCGTCCCAGTACAGGTGGTTTAATACTTTAATTCCTTTGATTTGTTGTTACGAAACTATGTTTGGCCTCTGATTTCATTTCAATGAATGTGAGAAGGTATTGTATCTTTACAGTGATTCTTTAGCATTATCCAATTATTTTACTGTGATGGGATTCAAAACCAAAGATCACGCCGCTGCGAGTCTCTGTTTTAACGACTAACTTTTAACGCACAGGGTTACTTTTTTGGCCGCAATAATCATGGGGTAAACCAAACATCTGATGTGCCAATTGTCTTTTCCTAGTTTTGTAGCAACTCATTGCTCACATACTTCAAGGGGCAACGTCAGCTTGGTAGCATTCCAAGTGGCCTTTGGGATCATATCCTGACCTCATTTCTAACTCCCTGTATCATGCTTCTTACTTGAAGGAGAGAGATCGTTCTGATGCTTCTCACGTTTATGGGTGCCACATTCAGGGGTTTAAGATGACCGTATCATCTCTGAGATTCTTAGATGTTGTTTGTAAAGAATAAGATTGTCGTCTACACCTTCCGTTTCAAGCACCTCTGTCGCGAATTTAGGGATCCTACTCACCCACCGCGTGTGATCTCAATGGTTGGGAGGTTCTACTATGACTCCTTATGGTCGCGGGTTCGATTTTATGCTACGTTATCAACAACAATAATAATAAAGCGGTCTACTATTTTGATGTGCTTCTATTTTATGTGTTATTTTGAAATCCTTCACCCTTTTTTGGATCCAATATCTAAACTTGGTAGACCACCACTATCATATTACATTACCTATATATATTTCAGTGTTAAAAGCTTTACGAAATAAAGTAGTGACAATTAGACTATACTTTTCAAACTACTCCGACACTTATTACACCCAAACATTATGGGATCCATGAGTGTAGGAGTAGTTTGAAAAGCCGATCTAGTTATCACTGCGCGTAAAATAGTCTATAAAAATATTAGATATATTTAAAAGTTCTAAGATCTTTTTACCTTGCCAAATTATTTCTGATACCCTAACCCCTTTTTTTAGAATACTTTGAAAGAGACTCATTTTGAAAAATAATTAACAAAAATGACTTTTTTTGGCCACATCATCAACGCTGGCAAAAAAGAAGTCGATTTTGCAAAATATCTCATTTAAAACACATGGGACTAGTAGTCCTGTGCAATTAGCTAACGCTAATTAAGAGATTAAACTACTTTTTAACAACATGGGATTAATGGTCATGTGTAAATAATGGACTTAAATTCACCCCAATGTATATACACCAACTATCTGTCTCGTGTACTCGATAGAGAAGAACAACATACTCCACAAATACACGGGAATTTGTTGGGTGTATAAAACCCAGTCATGCCCAAAAATTATGGGAATTTGTTGGGTGCATAAAACCCAGTCATGCCCAAAAATTAGGGCACAACCTGCCCCCCCCCCACCCAAGCCTACTCTTCCCTCAAATTTTATCCTCTCCCACTTTATCTCCTCGTCCCTCAATTTTTTCTCTCTCCACTCCAACCAAATTGAGCCTCATCCTCCAAATTTCTCTCTTGATTCACTTCAATGCCAAGTGTTGCCGCCTACCTCAATTCTCTCCAACGATGCCGAACTCCGATGTCGTCTAACCTCTCAGACACCGATGACCTCTGACACTAACGAACTCCGACTTCTTATCAACGTGAAATTTTTCTCATTATGTATAGCTTTTGATTTAAATTGTAGTATGAAATTATGTTTTATTTTGAACAATTTTATTTCAAATGTGAGAAACAATATGGTTCTGTTACAATTAGGATTTTTCTAGAAATTTGGCATATTAAATTTGATATATGGGTTGTCAATCACATTTTAACCATAAATATTATATAGAAAATTTAATATAAGATTTTAATATATATTTTGAAAGTTAACAGCAACAACAAAACAACAACAACCATGCCTTTATCCCAAATATTTAGGGTCGGCTACATGAATCTTATTTTTCCATTCCATTCTGTTATGGGTCATCTTCTCCGTTAAATTAGTCATAATCACATCCTTCTTAATTGCTTCTAACCAAGTCATTCCAGATCTACCTCTAGATCTCCTAGCCCCATTAACTCTAATATTATCACTTTTTTCCTAATCGGTGCATTAAGGGATCTCCGTTGTACATGACCAAACTATCTTAATCTATTCTCTCTCATTATATGCTCAATAGGAGCACCCTCTAATTTACTACGGATGCACTCATTTCTTATCCTATCTTTTAATGTATACCCACAAGACCAACGTAACATTCTTATTTTTGCTATATTTATTTTTTGAATATGTTATTTGTTAATTGCCCAACACTCTGACCCATAAAGCATAGTTGGTCTTATAACTGTCCTATAGAATTTTCTTTTAGTTTCATTGGTATTCTATGATCACATAATACTTCTGAAGCACTCCTCCATTTTAACTATCTCGATTTGATTCGATGCACAATATCATCTTCTATCTCACCATCATGACTAATGATTGATCGTAAATAGAGAAAATGGTTAGTTTTAAATACTTCTTAGCCATCAATATGTACCATAGGCTATTTTCATTTCCTAGTCTTACTAAAAATGCACTCTATATATTCTATTTTGTTTTACCAATTCTAAAACATTTAGATTCAAGAGCTTGTCTCCATTTTTCTACTTTAGAAATAATGCCTCTTCTAGTTTCATCAACTAACACTCTATTATCGGCAAATAACATACACTATAGGATTTAATCCTGAATGTGCTTAGTAAGTTGGTCCATAACTAATGCAAAAAGATAAGGACTTACAACTGATCCTTGATGTAAACCTATGGTAATAGAAAAATGTTTAGTCTCTCCTTCATTAGTTCTTACTCTAATTGTTACTCTATCATACATATCTGTAATCATATCAATATATATACTAGATACATGTTTCTTTTCTAACATTCACTATATTATCTCTCTAGGCACTCTATTATAAGATTTTTCTAGATCGATAAAAACCATATGTAGACCTTTTTCTTCTCTCTATATCTCTCTATCAACCGTCTCAAAATATGTATAGGTTCCATAGTTGACCTCCTAAGCATAAAACAAAATTGATTTTTAGATATACTTGTCCCTTTTCTTAGTCCTTACTCAATTACCCTCTCCCAAAGTTTTATAGTATGGCTCATGAGTTTTATACCTCGATAATTTGAGCAACTTTGTATATCTCATTTATTCTTGTATATTGATATCAATAGTACTAATCCTCCACTCATCAGACATTTTTATTTTTTAGAGCATCTTTAACCTCGATAATCTTAATTTTTTAACAATATCTATAGTTTCTATCATTCACTATATGGTCAAAATCTCTATTTTGCTCACTTGTTTGGTTATCATTAAACAATTGATGTTAAAAGTAACTCGTCCACCTCTCTTTTATTTCCCAGTCTGTCACTAGAACTCTTTGATCCTCACTTTTAATACACCTAATATTAGGTGTTCCCAATCACCTAAGTACGACCATTTGCTAGCAACAGATAGGTGTACATCTACATGCAATGCCCCAATCAAGTTGGTGGCTGGAGACCAGCAAGGATTCTGATCTAGCCAACTTGTCGAGTCGACATTCCTTAATGTTGACACGAAATGAGGTATTAGTCGACCCTCTTGTCGAAGACGACTCGCAATGAGCTCACTCGACCAGATGCCAAACGCCTCGCGAGGACGACTCGAAACGCGTTACTTCTCAATGAAGCTAAATGGCTTCTGCCTCGAGCCTCTCCCACTAGCAACGTATCAGCATCACATTTAATGCAGGACAGGCACATCATGCCTCTAGTCTTGATAGCCTTCATGACTCATCGGACCACGTATGCACCACCATACCTCCGATCACTTCCTATTTAATGTTGAGCTGATGGCTCATCTAGTCGCGAGCTGACACCTATAAAGTAGGTGTTGACTCAATCGTCAGCCCACACTTCGCCACCGTCATCTTGCATTCGGCCAAAGTGACCGATCTACCCTTATACCCTCAGTATAAATAAAGATACTATTCTATCTTTTGAGAGAGATCTGATCGGATCTTCTTGATCTTTTGACCTATCTTTGTAGATATACTCAAATATGATCTTTAAGCATATATACTGCACACACAAGAACTCTAGAAGTTATTCACTTTCCTCACTCAAGTTCACCAGCTGACTTGATCGTTGGAGGAACCACGAGGACCTAAGCCCCTTCCTCTTACGAGTTTCTACTTGTGCAGATTTTTCAGTCACTGAACTCAAGAACTAGATATAAAGTCGAGGAAGAAAGTGGCCCCTCATCAATACTCAACAACCCCATCCAATCGCAGATACAATTGACTGTGTGATTACTTAACATTAACAGTTTGGCGCCCACCATAGGGCTTCTTTCTTTTTTAAGAAACTTGTCTGGTTCCGAGCATGGGTCCGAACTATTGTACCCTGTAGGACCACATCAGAGCTATGTGTTTTCATCAAAAGTTATTGTTTTCATTGTCATTAAACCTGTTACACCATTTATCGATTACAAGTTTAAATTGAAAGAAAAGTTAATCTTTTTATAAGATCTTCTTACATAATAAAAAGATAAAGATTACAACTTTATCAAATAATACGCAACAATAGTTTATCTCCTATTGCTTTGTACGAGATCTTTGCCTGTACCTGGGACGTGTTAGTCCGTAGACCACCACAGATCAGATCCGGTTGACAAGGTTAATTATGCTTTTATTTCACGAAGGAAACAATCACAGCAACGACAATCACGATCAAGCGAGATTGTGACTCTTCTTGAGATTAAAACCAAGTTTAATCCGAAGGAAAGAGGGGGAAAGTATCTCAAATCTTTCGAAGGGTTTTTCTCTATAAAAAACTTTGCCAAGATTTGCCAATTCTCCTCTGAAATCCATGGTCTACTGTTCAAATTGACAGTACCTCGCCCTCTGATTTCAGATCCCCTTGAATAAATATCCTAGGCTTATATTTATAGGCTTTTGTCACCGAGTTTTCTGATAAGATCTGATGATTTGACGTCATCTGCAGTAAATAACCGCTCAACCACACTTAGGGATAACTTCAAAACAGTTGGGAAGGTCCTGGAACGAAAGAATCCTTAAAAAATATCAAAACCTGCATTTTAGGAAGTTTTGGGAGAGGATCACCACCTGGTGGCTCGGAGCTGTGCGAGCCACCAAATGGTGGCTCGCAGCCTTGCGAGCCAGTTTGTACCACTTCGAGTATTTTAGCTCTAACTCTCTCATCCGATCTTGGAATGAGTTAATTTAAGATGCATTGAAAATCTGACAAAAAGACCTACAACTCTTTTCTTTTAAGTTTCTTTAGACTTAAATCGTATCATGGCTGAAATATCACTTATTTGTACGAGCCACCAAATGGTGGCTCGCAGCCTTGCGAGCCAATTGGTAGCACCTCTGATATTTTGGCTCTAACTCTCTCGTCCGATGTTGGAATGAGGTGATTTAAGATGTATTGGAAATCTGACAAAAATACCTACAACTTTGGCTTTTTCATTTTTTTATAATCAAATTGAATCATGGCCGAAATGTTACTTCTTTGTGCGAGCCACCAAATGGTGGCTCGCAGCCTTGCGAGCCAGTTTGTACCGCTTTGGGTATTTTGGCTCTAACTCTCTTGTCCGATCTCGGAATGAGGTGATTCAAGATGCGTTGGAAAGCTGATAAAAAGATATACAACTTCCATTAGGCGAGCCACACATGGTGTGGGTGAGTTACACATGGTGTTTCGCCCCTTTTGGATGAAACACAATTCCTAGCTGAGTTGTTTTACCATTTTGTGTGTCACATTGACTTGTACGTTTCACCGATTCACTTCATATATTTCATAACTTAGAAGTGGTCAGTTAGCACACAGGACACGTAGAGCTGGCAGGTGAGCACGCGGGCCACTTGGAGCTGGATAATGAGCGTGCGGGACACTTGGAGGTGGCTGATGAGCATGCGGGCCACTTGTAGGAGGCTGATGAGCGTGCGGGACACTTGAACGTGGATGATGAGCATGGGGGCTACTTGCAGGTGGCTGATGAGTGTGCGTGTAGAACCCCGTAATTTTTATAATGTTTATATGTGAATTATTAGTAATAAATAAATTTTTTATGATAAATAGCTTGAGGTCATTGAAGTTCATGATAACAAGTTATTTGAGATGATATGAGAGTATGGGTGTAGAGTTTTGTGCGTTGGTTTTGCAAATTATCAAAACATGCACAAAACTAAAATTTTCTAGATCAGTCGACACATCAGTCGACTGACTGTATCGGTCGACACATCAGTCGACTGATACGCTGATTTCTAGTTTTTTCAGGTTTCGGGTCTGTTTTGATTTGGTTCGGGTTTGGTTCGGGTTTAACTGTTCGTATATATTCCCCTTCACCCAAAATCATCCCCTCTCATCTTCAGATCAGAGAAAACCCTAGCCCCTCTCCCCTATCTCAAACCCTAGCCTTGTTCTTGGTGATTTGGGGAAGAACTTGGAGGATTTTCGTCGAAATCTTCACGTTGTAGTGAAGGGGAACCACTCTCTCTCAGATCCAGGAGTTTCTCACCACCCCAGAGGCGAGTAACATCTCGCTCAACCTTGTCCTATTTTCTAAACGTTTTCAAAGGGTTTTTATGAGTTTTGATGAGCCAAAAATATAATTTTTGTACAAAGGATTTACTTTTATAGCATATAGTGGGAAGATATGTGATTTCAGAATGTTAAAAATCCACCAACAATTTGTGAATCGGAAATCTAGATCTGAAATGTTTTTATAAGAGATTTAACATGAGTTTTGTTTTAAAAAAATGTTTTAAAACATAAATACACATGTTTAGGATTTTGTTTATGTATTTGTACATGAAAGATATGTTTCAGTGTAGTTCATACATGTTAATATCAGTATTGTTCATGCTTGGGATTGATGGGGATGAGTTTATATAAATTTTTGGGTGAATAATAACCTGTGCAGAGTTTTTACAGTCCATCGGTCGACTGATCAGTCGACCGACGGGTTGAAATTTTAGCGTCAGTCGACTGATCAGTCGAATGACGGGCTGATTTTGTTTTTTTTAGTTCCTCAGTCGACCGATCAGTCGACTGGTGAGCTGAGGCTGTGCTGCCTGAGCTTATCGGTCGACATATGAGTCGACTGACATCATCAGTCGACACATCAGTCGACTGATGAGATGTTTTACAGATTCTTGATCTGTTTGAGTTACTTTTTCGGGGTCGCCTCGATGACCTGACACTAGTTTACCATGTTAATGATTTATCTGTACATGTAGGTTGACTTTTGACACAAGTTTAGACATGTACACCAAGATGCGTGCGAGTTTAGATTATGTATATCTTTCCGTATATACTTTTCACTGTTGCACAGTCCTCGTGTTGGACTATAATCCATTTCAGTCCTCGTGTTGGACATTTGCCACTTATTCCATGTGTTTGGAAACCACGGTTTCTAGTTCCTGTATCGGACATATTTCTTAACCCTGTATATGACTTTCTCACAGGAGTTTATGACATGACACTTATGTAGATTATGACATGATAACATGATACTCATGTAGGCTATGACATGGCACCGTATTTATGCTCTGAGATTAGTTGTATTTCTTTTATTATTGTTCCTGTACTAGAACCTCGGGTTTGGTGTTTAAGGATTTACAATTTGAGATACAAGGTATATACATGAGGGTTTCCTTGTTTGGATTATTTCGCTCGACGTACCTATACTCGTGTTGTAAATTTCTAAATACTAAAACCGTCTTTAGTAAGATTAATGATTTTAGATCTATTATGTATTATCTGTATTTTCTTATACAACGAGCCCTGTTCTCTTGGGGTTGGTTGTGATGTTGCTCGCTAGCGCTTTGACGCTCGTTGTCCCTCCCCCTTTCAGGTAACGAGCCAGGAGCCCGGAGAGTCGCAGATTGATGGCGACACACTTTAGTGTTCAGCTGTCTATTTTAGCTATGTTTTATTTTGGAGCTCCATTGTAGTTTTATTTGACATTTTGATGGCTATTTTCTAGATGTTGTAAAGGCTGTGTGCCTTATTTCCTCTTGTTAAATATTTGTATTTGAGACTTGTTGAGTATTCTAATTATCTATTCAGATATTGACTATGTATTCCTGTATGTTGGATGATGAGATATTAATGTGATCACTATCATTTCATCAGTTATTTCTTGTATTATCTTCTACTTGCTTTTGTACCTACACCTATTGTTGACTCTACTAGATAGATGTTAATTGTGATGGTAAAACATATTATTGCACGGTGTAGTGCATGGCAGGTTTGACATTCTTGGTTTCACCTTGGACTGCAGCCTTGTGTGAACCCAGGGGCGTCACAGTTGGTATCAGAGCTCTAGTTCCAGTATCCTTAGGATCATCCTGTGTCGAGTCGTGGAGCTAGGATAGAGTTTCTTAGGATTCATGTATAGAGTCCGTAAGGATTTCCTAGTATGAGTGAGGACGATATATGCGCATATCTCAAAATTTGAGAATTTTTTTTATATAAAAACTATTTTTATGTTGATTGAAGGTATTTGCTTGAATATTATGTGTTATGAATTCGTATTGTGATACGTTGTATATATATATATATAAGGTATTTGCTTGAATATTATGTGTTATGAATTCGTATTGTGATACGTTGTATATATATATATAT
>BQKN01066447.1:151727-171594 GCA_022839385.1 Asparagus kiusianus
TATATATATATTTATTATCTCACTTGCTGTGATAATTAAGCTTTCCTTTTATATTATAAATATCAAAACGAGGATGTGGTTGAGGTAAAACTCGTACGTGGAAAGCTGGGCATGTAGAGCCGAGCCGCAGCAGGCTCCACAGTATTTGATCGACTTCATGACACCATTAGCAACAAGATCTTACAACACTCGAGGAGCAAGAAGTGTATCCGTTTCCGTCAGCAGTACCACTTTCAGGAGTTCCATCACCGGTTGTACCCGTCGTGAAAGTAAAGAAGCAATACTTATGAAGGCACCACCACCATAATCAGCTGTTCATAGAGCCGTAGAGTAGGAGGTTTAGCTCTGAAAGAATAAGAAAGATATCAGACAATGAGAGCACCAGAGTTTCAAGGCGCACCAACTTCATTTGCAATCTATAAGGGAAGGAGTATGTGAAAATTTCTTGAACGTCAACTTAGTACCAAGCAGAAGTTAGATGTATTCAGCATTGAGGACATCGTTGGAGGATAGCAACAACATCCAGATTTTTGGCGGGGTAGCAATTATCACATATTTGGGAGAATTCTAGTCACTACTTCAACAAGCTGTTAGATCTAGTCTAAGTGAAGCAGAGAGATATACCCATAGTGAAGGAAGAAATCAAAACTAGAATAGTAAATGGCAATGGCAAGAGGATCCTAGCAGTAGGAGAATGATTTTAAGCCAGCAACAAGGACAATATAAGAAAGGAGCACAATATGATTCGAAAGCATCGAGGTAGCACAGAATTTGGAGTATATGTTACAATCACAACAAGATTGAACAGAGAGCGAAGGACTTGTCGCAGTACACCAGCAGGAAGTCATCATGATATAGGTCTCGGTCGACAGTCTCAGAGTCGTAATTTCAGCCACCAGTGGGAAAATAGAGGTACTACTTATTAATCCGAGGATTAAGGGTCAGCAGACCATATTTGCATTATCCAGGAGATTTACATTATCCAGCATAGTCTATTCAGTAGTACCGCGTGATTAGGGTACGAGCGGAGCTTCCTTCGTAATTTCCTTTTCAGCTTGGGTCTAGTTTGAGTTAAGAAATTTGCTTACTTCTTATCTCTCATATCTTTGTTGATAGGTTTCAGCTTGTAGCACATTCTATAGATATTCCGTTGTCAGTCTCTACTCCTCTAGAAGGAGTGTCCCTTCTATCTGTAGGAGATGTGTCATCAGACTAGATGAGTCTAAGTTAGTCATCGAGTTGATCGTGTTGTTGATGTTAAATTTTGACATTTTTTCCCTTTTCTCTTGGTATGGATTAGCTATCATCATACCATGTTAGTATAGGCTGTCTAAAAAATCACAATGGATAGCTGATCCCTGTCAAGCTTTGACAATGGAAGTCACAATCAGACGACTTTCTAATCACTGCATTCACCACTCCACAATCGCCACGAACACGACTTCATTTCTGAGATGATTGATCTTGATGGCTGCGACAACAGCATGACTAATATTATATTAGTAACTATTAGAGATGCTGATGAGCAGTGTAATGATTTTAGAAATAAAAGGTTGGACTTAGTTGGTGAGTTACTTGGTAGAGAGTTGTGGGTAAATATTCGTCTAAAAGATACTATGGATGTTGATTCCCGACTAGCTCTCACAATGAAAGCTACAATCAAATAGCTTTCGCGCCGACAATCGAAAGCTGCAAATAGAAGACTTTTCACACAGATCGAAAAGAGTTACAATTTGACGGCGCTTCCGACAGCTAATGAGAAACTCTATTCAGTGGCCTTCACAATCGATGGTGAGAGTTACAATTTGACGACTCTCATACCTTATGACAGGCAAAGATCAATAAGCAATGGCCTTTGCAATATCATAATAGACGAGGTTACAAGTCAACAACCTCTCTTAAACGCATAGTTAATTCCTGCGTTTCTCAAATTCCAAACGCACACATTCTGTGCGTTCGTCAGCAGATACTTAACTCTGCAACGCAGAGTTAAAATCACCAAAACACACACTTAATGTGCGTTCTTTAACAATCTCAACTGTGCGTCCCAAATTCTCGACGCAGAGTTGAATACACAAGCGCTTGTGCGTCTCCAACCCTAAGAACGCATGCGGCCTGTGCGTTTTCAACCTTTGACAATGGTTTAACTCTGCGTCTCAAGCCTCGGACGCAGAGTTAAGGTCCATAACGCCAAATCAGGCGTTTGACTTGTTCAAATACAAGCTGAACGGCCTCAAAACCGTTATCCCACGTTCTGAGGGATTTTTGCTCACTTAGGAGCAGATTTAGGGGTTGGTTACACCCGGAATCCTCATATAAATAACCGACTTACTCAACTGAGTAAGGGGTTGGGTGGTGATTGGTGGATTGACCGGCTTCAGCAACAAAACCGCAGAGGGTTGAAGGAGCTGGCATCAAAACCGTCGGAGGTCAACAACTCTCAACAGTTCAACAACACGAAGAAGGAGATTTTTTTTTGAAGATCAGTAAATCTCAGAGGATCCCTTCATCAGTGGAGAATCAACTTGGCTATTAACCGAATTTTCGGTTCTAACAACTCTGTTACAGAGTTCCAACTCATTCTGAGTTCTGAAACTCATTTAAGAGTTCGTGATTAAGTTTGCAACGCAAGTTAATCATTTCAAACCAATTATTCGGTTCTCAACAACTCTCTTTAGAGTTCTCAACTCATTACGAGTTCTTTACACTCATCGAGAGTTCTACACCGAATTCATCACACTACTCAATCGTTCCAGTGAGATAGTAAGGTCGGATCGTCAACGGAGAGCAAGTTCGACGCGATCAATCGAAGGAAGCACTCCATCGCTACCAAGAAGAACCCAGTCTTAAACAAAGGGGGGAATCAAATTCATTCTCCTCTCTTTTGTAATCGGAATCCGAATTGTAATTGATTTTGAGAGAATACAAGTCAAATTTTCTTTCATTGTCTTTTTACTACAAATTTCCAACAAACATTCAGATGGCGACTCTGCTGGGGACTAGCTTCTCTGACGAGGAAGTGGTGGCGCAATCCGACGTTCACCTCACTGGGACCACCGTCGAAACTCTCGTCGTAGAGTTCGACCAAGCCAAGTTCGAGGAGGTTCTCTCCTCTGGGTCGCTTAGCCCTAAAGCTAGGCGTGATACCCACAAGACCTCTAAGGAGGTCACCACTGCTGCTGAGATGCCAAAGAGAGCCCTCTCTTTTGGCCAAGACCTTAAACTCGCTCTGCGAGTTGAAGATTCCTCCCCCGTATCATTACGGCACATAATAGGTCAAAAGAGACCTATGTCGGAGGAAAGCCCAATCAACGCCGGCGACGCTGCGGCCAAGGCGTTGAAACAAGCGAAGAAAAACGCCGCTCGACGGAGGAGAAGATCCATGCGGCGAGCATATCTGCGGAATAGCCGAACTTCGGCCCAACGCAAGAACTGCGTTTCTGAAAATTTGCCCGAACCCTGCGTTTCTCCTCCAGAACGCACACTTCATGGCAACGAACCCGACTATGAGCCTCGGGTTATCCAGCTCAAACGCGACCCTCAATGGCGCGTTGTTCAACCCAGACGCACACCTCAAGAGTGCGTCCCAAAACGTGACCCCCAAAGGCACGTTCAACCATTCCAACGCACACCACAGCTGTGCGTTCAGTCAAAACAAGACCCCCAGGGGTCTGTTCAATCATCTAAACGCACACCTCAAGGGTGCGTTCAAACAAAACCTGACCCTCAAGGGTCTGGGTCATCAACCAAACGCACATCACAAGTGTGCGTTCAAACAAAGAACGACCCTCAGGGGTCTGTTTCATTATCAAAACGCACATCTCAAGTGTGCGTTCAACCAAAACAAGACCCACAGGGGTCTGTTTCAACATCAAAACGCACGCCACAAGTGTGCGTTCAAACGGGACAAGGTCCACAAGGATCTGTTCCATCAGTAAAACACAGGCCTCGACCTCGTGTTTATAAACCAAAGCGCGACCTTCATGCTTCGCCTCAAGAACATGACACGGTCCGTCAGGTCCAAAAAGGACGGCATGGATTTAATGTTCATGTCCAACCCATTCAAAGGCAGGGGGTTCCATCTCCACCTTCACAAAACCGTTCCCAGGTCTCCGACTTGCGTGAACTACTGTCAAGAGGAAGGCCAACACAGCAAGTGGCCCATTCTTGTCAGTGTGAACGGCTCATTTCCGCTGTCCTATCTGAATGCAGTTGTTGTTCACCCACGCCTAGACAATCGATGTTCAACAGACTAACGAGTGTCGTTAGGCCTCCCAAGCGACAGCGAAGACAGAAGAAAGCCTCCGAAATTGAATATCCGGAGGTCACTATCAACATGATTGGGAGAGGAAGAGCTCCACATTCTGATTTTGACGAGTCACAAAGAAGTCATTCTCCAACTGTTAGGGAAATTTGTGACCAGTTCGAAGGAGTATATCGGAATACTCGGACTCGGACAGGAGCTATTCGCCCGGTTGACTATCAAAAGTTAGCCAGAGGCGTTACAACAAGTGATGAACATTCGGCAATAGCCGAATCTCAATCTTCCAGTTCTGTTGGAGCACGGGAAGTTTTCGCCCACATGACAGGGAACCCCGAAGACATAGCCAAAAGAGTAGACGAGCATCACGTCATACTCCAAGCGCAACAGGAGACACTTCTCTAATTGAAGGATATGCTGGCCCAGCTCCTAGCAGAAAAAGGCCAAAAACCCGAATCTTCCCGGAGGACAATGTCAAAGGGAAAGCACAAAGCTCACGAACATTCAGATCGTGAGACTCACAACCTGGAATCCTCTTCTGAAGGTGAGAAGGAGGTGGAAAGAGAACTGCATCCTCAGTCCACTAAGATGGATGAACTGGAGGCTCGCCTCAATGCAATCGCCAACAGAAGTGAGCTCCGTGAAGAAGGAGTGGTGAGACCTTATCCTGCTGAGTGGGATATAGCTCCATACCCACCGAAGTTCAAGGCCCCTACACTGCAACCCTTCGATGGCACGGGATCGCCAAATCAGCACATCTACTACTTTAAATCTCAAACTGGAGATGTAGTAGCAAATGATGCTATCCTGACGCGCTTGTTCATCGGCACTCTTAAAGGGGTAGCCTTTGAATGGTTTATGAAGCTGCCTGCTGGATCTATTCAGAAATGGGTAGATTTGGAAAGGCTGTTCCTGGCCAGGTTCTTCGAGGACGACACAGAAGTTTCTGTCCCGACTCTTCTTGCCACTAAACAAAGAAAAGGAGGGTCCATCAAGGCATATGTGGAGAGGTTCCGCAGCATGGCATTGCGATGCCCTTCAGGTATGACTCAATCAACTCTGGTTGAAACGTGCAGGCACAATTTGCAAACCCAACTCCTCGCTCAGATAGGGGTGGCAGAATGTCGCTCCTGGAGACAGCTGGTTTCGCAAGGAGAACAAGCTGAAGAGATTGTCGCTCGGGTGAAAGCCGAAGAAGCTGCACAGCCCAAACCGCAACAACAACAGCAACGTAATCAGAACAATGCCCAACGGTCTAAAGGAAAAGAGACCTTAGCAGCTGATTACACGAGAGTACCGCCTCCCACGAATCAGGGCAAAACGCCTAATAAGCAAAAAACACCCAAACAATATTCCTTCAAGGAGGAGCACGTGGACACCTTGTTCCAGCTGCTGCGGAAAAATAATAAACTA
This sequence comes from Asparagus kiusianus, assembly GCA_022839385.1. NCBI lineage: Eukaryota > Viridiplantae > Streptophyta > Magnoliopsida > Asparagales > Asparagaceae > Asparagus > Asparagus kiusianus. The sequence continues at coordinate 157,402 of BQKN01066447.1, forward strand.
CAGCTTCCTGAAATCCGGAAGCCGGATGAAGCAGGGAAGGTAGATGACCCTAAATATTGCCGCTACCACAGATTCCTGGGTCATCCTACCCGGAGATGTTACATCTTTAAAGATATTCTCCAAAATTTGGTGGACGCTAAGGTGCTCACTCTGAAGCCTGAGCAAAAGACGGTGTCTACCAACATGATAGCAGTGCAGTTCGGTGACTTCCCACCAGTAGCAACCGCAGATGGCGTGGTCCCTATCCATAAGGGTGAAATGCACTTGAAGAATACTGACCTGCATAGTCAGAAAAACAAGGGACTAGTACCCCTTACCACTCCAAAAGGGGAGATCCTGTGGGTTCACCCTGATTTGGTTGGAGATCAACAGTGGACGAACACCTCGTCCAAGAAGAAAAGAGGAAAGGCTAAGGCATCCAACATGATTAGCCCCTCTGTCAATGAGAATGATGATTTGCTCAAACCGCTTACCGACTCAGAAGATGAGAGGATTGTTTTAGCGGCATATCCAGAAGGCAACCCCGGCACTCGGTCAGGGAAGGCTTACATGAGAGACTACAACCAGAACCCTCAAGAAACTGAAGAACAGCCCCAAGACGCTGGGGGTTCTGTGCCAAAGAAGCCTGCTGATAAAGGGAAGCAAAAGGAGCTCCGGTTCAACAGAAATCTCTACCAGGAATCCGGCGAATCGAGCGTTCCTTTTCAATTTAATGTCATGGCGCAGCTAGCCAACATACCGGCCAGAATTACATTATATGAGCTCCTTAAATTGTCAAAAACTACCAAAGAAGCCCTAATCGAAGCTTTGAAGAATACGGAGAGCTTCATCACACAAGTTGCTCCAGTTCCCGAAATTTCTGAAGATCAAACTTGTCGGCAATGTCTGCAAGCTGCAAGAAGTCTACCTTGTATATCGTTCACTCAAGAAGATATGCAGGTTAAACACAAACATGACAGACCTTTGTATTACATAGGGTATATCGGATCGTCCGAAATCAGTCGTGTCCAGGTTGACCCGGGCTCCGCACTCAGCATCATGCCCTATAGGGTCATGCAAGTCTTAGGGATCCCTATGCACAGGCTACATACTACTCAGACCACCATCTTCGGGTTCAATGCAAACAGCACTCGACCCTTAGGGAAGATAAAGCTCAGATGCCAGATTGGAGATCTCAAGTCCGAGGTAACATGTTACATCATAGATGCGGACACTTCCTACAATCTATTATTAGGAAGGCCCTGGATACATGCAAACCGCATTGTCCCGTCTACCCTGCATCAGGTCATGAAATATGCCAATGATGAGGGAGAAGTCCGAACTCTAATTGTAGAAAAGTATCCCTTCCGAGGAGTGGAAAACTTTCACACAGACTCGGTTTTCTACCTGGAATTCCAGGGAAAAGAAGATGCGGACAGTGGCAATGAAGCTGACATTGAACCAGATCCTGGAGAAGATTGTCCGTGGGAATTAAACTTAGATATAATGGGTCAAGATGAGGGTAATAATAATGTACCGAGCGAGGGCGAGTGGTGCATTAATGAAGATTTTCTTTTAGCGTACTTGCCTGATGTGTCCTCTAGTAATGAACCAGTAGAGAATAATTCTAATGCAGGTACTGACCCATGGCACACACTGTGCACGAAAGCATAACTTGCTTTGCCTCTCAAGTCATCCTTCGCCTCGGATGAAGAAGCAGAAGATGTACAGAAGGCTTTCTTCAAAGTCCCGTCCAAAAGGAAAGGGCAGAAGCCAATCTGCTTTGGTAAAGTCAAACCCGAACAACTCAAACGAGGAAGTTCGGAGGAAAACGACGGAAGTCCTCAATTCCATTATCATGAACCCAATTCTATACACTTAATAAAACGAATGGGGTATAATTTTAATAAGAAACAGGGTCTGAATTTCGGAAAAGGTAGACGAACCCCAATCCGAATGTCTCTAACCCCTATAGGGAAACCTCCAGACTATTATCAAAAAACTAGAAGGGGCTTAGGTTATGTCACAACTCCCCCTGCCTCAGAAAATGATATCAGTAATTATCTGCGTCAGGATCATTCATCTGGAACATCTTCCTGGGAATCCGATGTCAGTGTCGGACCTTTCTTTAAAGGTCTGACTGTAAACATGGCTTCAACTAGTCACCCTGATGAAGATGCAGGGGGTGATGAAGAGTTAGTTGAATCAACCGACGATCCTTGGATCAAACGTCTTAACATCTTGTGGGATATGCGCTTCGAACAACGCGAACCACCCACTGAAGATAAGGTGATCCAGGTCAATATGGGAGACGAGTCTGACCCCAAACCCATTTTTATAGCTGAAGACCTGTCATCATCCGAAAAAGAAGACCTTATATCTCTCATCCGAGAATATATAGATGTCTTCGCTTGGAATTATGAAGATATGCCAGGCCTTGACCCGAAGGTTGCCGTGCACCGTCTCAACATTGATCCTGATGCAAAACCCGTTAAACAACAACAACGTAGGTTTCGTCCAGAGATCATGGAGTCAATTGAGTCAGAAGTTAAAAAGCTTATAGACTCAGGTTTTGTCAGGGAGGAACAACACCCGGACTGGGTGGCCAACATTGTTCCAGTTCCCAAGAAAAACGGTAAGGTCCGGATATGCATTGACTTTCACGACCTTAATGCAGCTTGTCCGAAGGACGAATTCCCACTTCCTATCACGGATGTTATGATCGATAACACCTGCGGATATGAAAGAATGTCTTTCATGGATGGATTCTCCGGGTACAATCAGATCAAGATGCACCCAGATGACGAGAAGCATACCGCATTCAGAACACCGCTGAGGGTGTATTGCTACACGGTAATGCCCTTCAGCCTGAAAAATGCAGGGGCAACGTATCAACGGGCAATGAACACCATCTTCCATGAGTATCTGCGAAAGAAGATCGAGTGCTACGTTGACGACATAGCAGTGAAAAGCCAACATAAAGATGATCATCTTGCAGACTTGAGGACAATGTTCGAAATTATGCGGACACATCAGCTGAAGATGAACCCTACAAAATCATTTCTTGGGGTATCAAGTGGAAAATTCCTAGGATTTATCGTCACATCCAAGGGAATTTCTCTTGATCCAGAGAAAGTACGTGCCATTCAGGACATTTCCCCTCCGAAGAATCTCAAAGAGCTCAGAGGTTTGCAAGGTAGATTAGCCTACATTCGAAGATTCATATCAAATCTTTCTAGGCGCTGCCAGCCTTTCTCTAAGCTCATGAAGAAAGGGATATCTTTTGTTTGGGATACTGAGTGTCAAAGAGCATTCGAGGAGATTAAGAGATATCTCACTCAACTGCCAGTTCTCGTGGCCCCGATATCAGGAAAACCGTTCCTGTTATATGTGAGGGCTATGGATCATTCTCTCGGAGATTTGTTAGCCCAGAACAATGATCAAGGTCAAGAGCAAGCCATCTATTATCTGAGCAGGACTATGATGGGAGCCGAACACCGGTACAATCCGGTCGAAAAAGAATGTCTCGCCTTGGTATTCGCAATTCAAAAGATGCGACATTACCTAGTTGGACAAACCATTCAGGTCATCTCTAAGGTGAATCCCTTGAGGGTTCTGATGACGAAACCATCATCTCTGAATTGCCGACTCGCAAAGTGGGCCATTCTTTTGTCACAGTATGACATGCAGTTCATGCCTCAAAAGGCAGTCAAGGGTCAAGCTTTGGCAGACTTCTTAGCCGATCACCCAGTATCAGGAACGTCTAAGTTGTATGAAGAATTACCTGACGAAGTCGCTGAAGCTTGCGTCATCCAGGAAGCTACGCAAGTGTGGAAGTTATTCTTCGACGGCGCTGTAGGCATCGAAAATTACCGATAGGTCCCCACTCATAGCTCGGTATTAACGATCGATGATCAGACGACGTTACCTAGTTCACAAGAGCTCAAATGACGCCGGTGAGCGATTGAAGCAAACCGACGGATGACGTGATCCGACAGAATGTCAGAATCACGAGGATACGGGTTGACCGAAAACCCCGCGATCACCGCAATCGGACCAACACCCGCTGTGCCCCGATCACCCCACGGGTAATCCAACCATTGAGGCCTACAGAGCTCGCCGTCACGATTCCAACGCATCCGAAATCACTCAAATCCGAGTTCGGACGAAAAGTCAACGGCAAGTCAACGGCAGGACAACGGCAGAACAACGGCACAGCCTCGGACTGTGTTGGGACACCCAAATGGGCCTCGGCAGGCCCGAGACACCCGAGGGGTGTCTTGGCAAAGCCAAGACACCCCAGGGGTGTCTCGGCTTGGCCGAGACACCCTAGGGGTGTCTCACATCAGCCCCCCCCTCTCCTTGTGGCTATAAATAGCCTCCTTGGCCTCCTTTGTGAGGGGCTCTTGATTTTGCTCTCAATTCAAGGCTGAATTATCTTAGCCAAGGATTGTTCTGCAAGAGAGCGGCGAAGCCCTGCCGGAGTGAGGAGTCAGAGTCTGCAAGATAGCGGCGAAGCCCTGCCGGAGCACGGAGTAAGGCGTTCTTCATCAGCACCCTTCATTCACCCCCTTCTGTTCCTTGGTGTTGCCCTTCGCAGGCGACACTGAGAAGAGCTATTATCTCGCGTTAGCCGAGATATACGCTTTAAACTTCTAGATCTCACGCGGATCGACGAAGTTCTGTTTCTATATCCCTCTGCGGATAGACGAAACTCTGCTGGATTTTCCCGGAAAGGATCTTGAAGAGTCGGCGGTCCACGGATATCAACGTCCCCGTCACAGGCCAACAACCCACGCAAGCGAGACCGTACCAAAACGGGATCTCGTGTTTATTTTCGTTAAAGTTGTAACCCTTTTGTTTTCATTTTATCCTGTTGTAACGCTCAAAGTTGTAACAGATCTCGAAAAAGAGAACATCAATGAAAACAGCAACTTTTACCGGAAACAAGCTGGCGACCACAGTGGGAGCCACCGATCACGCTGCCGAGATCGGAGTGACGCAACCGGCCTTCAAGATCCGGGTGAATGAAGAGGTCGAGTACGAGTTCGACCAGCAGAAATATGAAGAGTACCTCTCCTCCTCCTCCTCCAGATCTGCCTCTCCGCACCGGCGCAGGAAGAACCCATCTCCAAAAAGGGCTTACGGGATCTCCAACTCCTCAATTCAAGACCCTGCCGTCGCTGCTGCTACACTTGCACCACACAACGGCCTTGCGTCGATCAGTGTGGTCAAGAACGTAGATCCAACAGCACCAAAGGCAATGGGTGATGCTGCTCCAACTCCATCAAAAAGGGCGATCCAAAGACGCCGCCAACGCCTCGCTCAACAGCTCGCCAGGGCTAAGGAGTCGAAAGATGGAGTGCGCTATGCAGAGGATCTGAAGTCGAGGCAGCGACAAGAGCAACGGCAAGCAATCAACCTCCCCTCCAAAACAGAAGCAAGTGAGTGGATCCGCGTCAAGAGGAACCGCTCCACGCTCGAGGAGCGAATCAAGAAGCGCCGCGCTCTACTCGCACATGCCCGGCTCCTCCTGAAGAAGGCAGAGGAGATGCAGCAAGAAACGGTGGTCAAAACACCGTCCAAAGGTAGATCGGTGTGGGTTCCTAAATCGACACCAACACTTCCAGCAAAGAAGGGCAAGATTATCGCCCAGAGTTCAACCAAATCAGAGCATACTCCTCCTGTACCGGCACCCTCAACGGAGCCAGGTAAAAAGGGGGATCATTCAAGATCCCAGGTTCCTTTGCCGGGTCGCCTTGGTCCCTCACCGGAGAACCGAGGTAGAATACCCGTCAAAGAACGGCTGGGACCATTGAAAGGTCCCCAAATTAAAAACCAGACCGGGGGTCGAATCAATCCCCCCAAGAAAGATGAAAAAGGGAAAGCCCCTATCACCGACCGCACCGGGTTGCGAGTCGAACTAAAAGAGCCCGTTCGATTTCTACGCTCCCAAAAGCGTAAAATTGAACGGGCCACTCTTGAAAAATCTAACCATGTTTTGCATTCCCAAAGGGAGACACACTCGTCTGAGGATGAGCGTGTTATACCGAGGGACACCTACCAACACTCTGTAGGTTGCTCCAGCTATCAAGCTGATGAGCTGTACTACAGGGCTGGGGGTGTAGAAAAATCTCGAAAGAGATACATGCAGGATATGGAGTCCCACTGCCCGTGTGCCAACATTATCAAGGCAGTACTGTCCGAGTGTTGCTGTGCTCAGACCCCAACAAGAATCTCGGTGTTCGAGAGACTCTCCAAGCCGAAGCGTTTCCACAAGAAGAAATCGCTCCGCCGAGAGGATGAATACTCGAAAGTGTCAGTCAACATGACTGGCAGAGGGGGATCAACACCACGTCTCAACTTGGATCAGCTTGCCGAGGCATCCCGATGCCTGACGTGGTTGCGGTCGGGAACCATCAAACGAAAGAATTACCCAAGAGTACACAAGGAACTTTCCCTAGAAGAAGAGGAATCCGATGCTGATTCTGATACCTGCTCCGCCGTTGCATCCGACGACACAACTTCAAGTGCGGGCCAACCTTATGAATCGCTCATGATCAGCGCCGAACAAGTGTCGAAGATACTTGAAGAAGCCCTGGCCAAGCAAAAGGAGAGCTTCAAATTTGAAATGGAGATGGCCATGCAGCGGATGAGGGAGATGCACGACCAACAGATCGCGGCAATGACGGTTCACCAAGGAGAACCGAGTCAACGCAATCTAGAGGAGCATGAACGGGAAGGGGATAATGTCAACATCCCTCCTGTCAACACCAGCAATGGGGGTGGTCCCGCAGAAGATAATGCCAAAGAGGACCACGTCGCCTCTCCCAGAAGCCACTCGAAGACCGAGACGAGTGAGGACAGGAAGATGAAAGACTTGGAGAACAAAATCAATGCGTTGATGAGTGCTCAAGAGGTAAAAAGGTCTGGTATACCCTGCCCCTATCCAAGGGAGTGGGAATCAATCCCATATCCGGCAAAGTTTAATCTAATTAACTTTACGCCGTTTGATGGGAAGGGTTCCCCTACCCAACACTTAATCTATTTCAAGTCTCATTTAGGAATTATTTCCGGAAATGAGCCCCTCATGGTGCGGTCATTCGTCGGTACTCTTCGCGGAGCTGCCTTCGATTGGTATCGCCGTCTCAAGCCTGGAAGCATCAATGGCTGGGATGACATGGAGGACATGTTTCTAACCAACTTCTTTGATGATGACACCGAGATTTCGATCGGCACACTATTCGATGAAAAAACAGAAGAATGGCGAGACGGTTGAGAACTTTGTGAAGAGATTCCGGAACAAAGCTATGAATTGCAGGGATCCGGTCAGCGAGGATTTCATCCTCGAGACTTGCCACAACAACCTAACCCTCGACATCCTTGAAGCCATGGGAATGGCTCCATCAAAGACTTGGAAGGATTTGAAGGTGTGGGGAGAAAGAGCCGAGCGATTCCTCAAGAGGAAGAAGGCGGAGAGAGGGCAAATTCCCAACAATACCCCGCAACCAAATTTTACCCCCAAGGGTAAAGGGAAGGCGCATGCGAATGCGGTGGTCGCAAATCAAGTCTTTGAAGTGCAAGCACAACCGCAACAGCAGCAACAGCCGCAGCAGCCGCAGCAGCAGCAACAGAGGGCGCCTCAACAACCGAGATGGCAGCAACAGCCCCAGAAGCAAAAGGTTGGGGAGCCAAGGTTCCCAAAAGTCTACTCATTCAAAGAGGATGAAATCCCCGGTATCTTCAAGTATTTGGTCGAGAACAACAAGATCAAGCTGCCGCCGATTCAGGATCAAGAAGATGCCAAGAGGGTCAATGATCCGAAATACTACGCATTTCACCGAGCGGTGCACCATCCTACCAAGGTATGCTACGCCCTCAAAGATAAGATTCAGGCCCTAATCGATGTTGGGGTTATTACTATGAAGCAGCCCAAGGAGAAAAAGGTGGGCGCAAACACCGTATCCATTAGCTTTGGATCTGTTCCCTCGAGTTGGTTCCAACACGAGTCGGTGATCAAAGCGGCAGTGAAGACGGTGAACGATGATCCGCACCAACAGCGTCAGAAAGGGCTTGTGCCACACACAGCCCCGAATGGCGAGATCTTGTGGGTTCATCCGGATTTGATCGCAGATGAGCAATGGGCCACGACCTCTTCCACAAAGAGCAAGAAGAAATCGAAGAGGAAAGGCAAATCTTGTCACGGAGCCTCTGCCATACCGGGGGTGGATGATGACAAAATTCCGACCTTCCCACTTTCTGAGGACGAGCAGGAAGCCTTTGCAACTCGAAGCGGGAACGAATATCACTTCAAGTATCCGGATGCTTCCGAGCAGTTGGATACCAGAACCCCACCTTCCAAGACGTTGACGGAGTTGGGAATTTCAGCAATTCCCCCAGCACCTGCGGTGGCTACGGAGAGAATCCCACAGAAGGATAAGGGAAAAGAGCCTCTACGTCAAGAAGCTCAGAACCCGAGGCAATCTCGATTCAATCACCCGATTGGGCGGGACAAACCGGGGAATACAAGCTCTCCACCTCATTTCGACATCATGGCGCAATTGGCCAACATCCCGGCCAGGATAACTCTATATGAGTTGCTGCGGTTGTCGAAGGATACACGGAAAGCACTACAAGAAGCCTTGAGTGATTCCGAAGCCTTCTTGACTCAGATCAAACCATCTTCCGAAGAACCGGAGTCGTCAGCTCAACAATGCAATCTGGCGGCACATCACTTCCCCTGCATCTCTTTCACCAAGGAAGATATGCAGACGAAGAATTCAAATCATGATAGGCCGTTGTACTTCACCGGGCATATTGGCTCCAGCGTTGTCAACCGGATCCAAGTCGATCCGGGTTCCGCTGTCAGTATCATGCCATTCCGATTGATGCATCATCTCGGAATCCCGACTAGCAAATTAGCGTCCACTGGCACGATGATTTACGGATTCAACACCAGCGGGTCCAAACCCTTGGGGAAGATCCGAATCAAATGCCAGATCGGGGATTTGAAGTCGGAAGTAACATGCTACGTGATTGACGCGGAAACTTCCTATAATTTACTGTTGGGTCGACCTTGGATCCACGGTAACCTTATAGTCCCGTCAACTCTGCATCAGTGCCTTAAATATGTGGGTACAGATAATGAGGTCAAGACGGTGGTCGCGGATAAGCAACCGTTCAAAGGATTGGAGAATTATTTCACCGATTCCCTTTTATACGGCGCTGAATCCGATACTGAACCATCGGCCCAAGGAACGGACAGCGGAGATGAAGCTGATACCGAACCAGGGTTTGATTATGATGGCGGTTTTGTTTTAAACGACATTGTACCCATTGTAATCAATCTTGACGATGATGAATCATCGGAAGATAGTTGTAATTGGCAACTTGCCGAAGAACTATCAATAAACGATGATTTAGAGTACTCAACGGGTCTCGATGATATCACTAATGAACTCTATGCTAACCCTGATTTGTATATGCCTCTTCAATCATTTTGTTTAACGAAGAAGCAGGTACACGACCCTTGCGGAACAACGCTCATCATCCCCGCAGGGATTGGGGGTGGAAAGGAGGTCGTCTACGGCAAAGGAAGAGCATCTCCGATACCCGACCACTTCATGGAAGAGGAAGACGACGATGATAAACCGGCCCGTCATCTGTCCAAATACGATGCGAAAGCACGCAACATGATGGAAAGGCACGGGTATGACTTCAAGGCCGGAGAGGGTCTTTTCTTTGGTCGAGGTCCACGGGTTCCACCCCGGATGGCCTATGTACCGAAGGGAAAACCCGATGATTATTATCGCCACAAAAGAGGTCTAGGCTATGTCTCATCAGATGAGGAGTGCGGCTGGTAAATCATCGACCAAATTGCTAACAAGACTAGGAAGGGATATTCTTCCGACTCTTCGGGTTGGGACTCCGACGCTAGTCTTGGTGAGGTGTTTAAGAAGCTAATGTCGAATATGGTCACGGTTGATTCAACGACAATAGAAGAAGATGATGAGATGCCGACATGGGAAGACCCGTGGGTTCATCACTTAAACATGCAGTATGGCGACCGGTTCGAGCAAAGAGAGCCTCCTACCGAAGACCAAGTCGTTCAGGTGAATATGGGCAGCGAGGAAAATCCGAAGCCAATATTCATCAGCGACAGCCTCCTACCTGAAGAGAAGGAGGAGTTGATTTCTCTTATCCGGGAGTATATCGACGTGTTCGCCTGGAATTATGAAGACATGCCAGGTCTCGACCCAAACGTAGCAGTGCATCGCCTCAACATTAAGCCGGACGTCAAACCAGTCAAACAACAACAACGATGGTTTCGTCCGCAAATGATGGAAGCAATCGAAGCTGAAGTCAAAAAGCTCGTTGATTCGGGATTTATCCGAGAGGAGCAACATCCCGAATGGCTTGCCAACATTGTTCCGGTCCTGAAGAAGAACGGGAAGATCCGGATATGCATTGACTTCAGGGACCTCAATGCTGCTTGCCCAAAAGATGATTTTCCTCTCCCCATCACGGATGTTATCATCGACAACACGTGTGGGTTTGAGAGGATGTCCTTTATGGATGGTTTCTCTGGTTACAACCAGATAAAGATGCATCCAGATGACGAGAAGCACACTGCATTCAGAACGCCTCTCGGAGTCTTCTGCTACACAGTTATGCCCTTCGGCTTGAAGAATGCAGGTGCTACATATCAGCGAGCCATGTCGAAGATCTTCCAGGAACATCTCCGAAAGACGGTTGAGTGCTACATGGACGATCTGGTCGTGAAAAGTCGTGATAAGAATGATCACATCAAAGACTTGAAGACCATGTTCGACTTGATGCGGGCCCATCAGTTGAAGATGAACCCTACCAAGTCTTTCCTCGGAATGTCCAGTGGCAAATTCCTGGGGTTCGTCGTCACCACCAAAGGTATTCACATCGACCCGGATAAGGTGAAGGCGATCAATGAATTGCAACCTCCGAGAAACCTCAAAGAGCTCAGAGGACTGCAAGGGCGATTGGCTTATATCCGTCGGTTTATCTCAAACCTTTCGGGGAAATGCCAACCATTCTCTAGGCTCACAAAGAAGGGCGTGTCATTCGTATGGGACGATGCTTGTCAAAAGGCGTTCGAGAGTATCAAAGAATATCTCTCGAAACCTCCCGTACTCGTTGCATCGAAATCGGGCAAACCGTTCTTGATTTATGTCAAGGCGACGAGCCACTCATTAAGTGCATTGCTTGCACAAGATGACGATAACGGTCACGAGCAGGCGGTATATTACTTAAGCCGAACCATGGTAGGCGCGGAATCCCGATATCCTATGATTGAGAGAGAGTGCCTCGCCTTGGTATTCGCCATACAGAAGATGCGACATTATTTGGTGGGACAAACCATCTATGTCATCTCCAAAGTTAACCCGGTCCGAGTGTTCATGACTCAACCGGCTTCCATGAGCTGGCGATTAGCGAAGTGGGCTTTACTCTTGTCCCAATACGATCTGCACTTCAAACAGCAGAAGTCAGTAAAAAGACAGGCCATCTGTGATCTCTTGGCAGCTAATCCAACTACGGACGCCGCCGAGATATACGACGACTTACCTGATGAAACCCACGAAGTCAACGCAACTTCGCACCAACAAGTGTGGCGTTTGTACTTCGACGGCGCTTCACGAGCAGCTAATGCCGCAGGTACTCCTGGATGTTCTAAGGTCTCCTCCGGAGTTGGAGTGGTCTTAGTTTCCCCAGGAAAACATGTGATGCCTCGAGCCTACTCATTAACTGAGCCGTGCTCGAATAACATAGCAGAGTATAACGCACTGATTATAGGACTCAACTTTGCCAAAGAGCTGGGGGTTGAGTATCTCGAAGCTTTCGGTGATTCTCAACTAATCGTCAAACAGGTACAAGGGGAGTACGAAGTCCGAAGTCAGGATTTGCTACCATACCACAAGATGGCGGTGGAGCTAGCGGAGTCGTTTGAAGGGTTCTTCATCGAGCACGTTCCGCGGTTGCAGAACACCTACGCGGATGCATTGGCAGCTTTAGCTGTATCTCTGGTATAGCCTCCCGGGACAGAACAATTTGTTACGGTACGAACTCACCAACTCTTAGTGCCACTTTATGATGAAAATGGCAGGGAGGAAGAGGCCCAAGAGGTGCACACAACTCAGGCTGAGTTCGAACCTCGGGATTGGCGATTCCCCATCATCGACTACGTCCTATATGGAATCTTGCCAGAAGACGTGAAGGAGAGAGAGTCAATCAGACGAAGAGCTCCAAGATTCTACTATAATACGGAGAATCGAACGCTATACCGCAGGGGGTATGATGGCATGCTGGCACGTTGCCTATCAACCAAAGAAGCTGAAGAAGTGCTTAAAGAGGCACATGAGGGAGAGTGCGGCGCGCACCAACCTGGTCCCAAGCTTTATGATCGCATCAGGAGAATGGGATACTTTTGGCCCTCCATGATGCACGAGGCAATCGTATACGTCCGGAAGTGTCACGCGTGTCAGGTACACGCGAATTACATGCACCAACCTCCGGAACATCTGCATCCTTCGGTTACGTCGTGGCCGTTCGAGACCTGGGGAATGGACATTGTCGGTCCTATAAATCCTCCGTCAGTCAAAGGTGACCGGTTCATCCTGGCAATCACCGATTACTTCTCCAAATGGGCTGAAGCAGTTCCACTCAGAGAAGTCAAGACGAGCAACGTCATTGCATTCATCAAGCACCATATCATCTACCGGCATGGTGTTCCAAGACGAATCATACATGACAACGGTCCTCAATTTATCAGCAACGCCTTCATAAGGTTCTGCGAAAAGTTCAAAATTCAAGACATCTCGTCAACAGCTTATAATCCCACAGCAAACGGGTTAGCTGAAGCCTTCAACAAGACTATCATAAAGCTCTTGTCAAAGCTTGTGAAGAATAACAAGCGAGATTGGGACGACAAGCTCGGCGCAGCTTTATGGGCCTATCGTACCACGGTACGTACACCAACCGGCGCAACCCCGTACTCATTGGTGTATGGATGTGAAGCCGTTCTCCCTCTGGAAGTTCAAATTCCATCTCTTCGCATCGCTCTTGCAACCCAGATGACGACCGAAGAACAACACCAGAAACGCCTCGAAGAACTTGAGATGCTCGATGAAAAGCGCTTAGAAGCTCAGCAGCATATTGAGTTTTACCAAGCCAGAATTTCTCGAGCCTTCGACAAAAAGGTTCGACAAAGGAGTTTCAAGGAAGGGGATTTGGTCTTAACTGAAAGACGTCCTATGATCCTTAACTCCAAGAAAAAAGGCAAATTTGAACCCAAATGGGAAGGACCGTTCGTAGTAGAAACAGTTTACTCGAACGGCGCCTATCGCCTAGTCACCAAAGATGGTGACCGGCTCATGATGCCAATAAATGGCAAATTTCTGAAGAGATACTACCCTTAGTATTCTCAGAAGAATTGAGGTACCGGGAAGTTCCCGGAAGAATACCACTTCGGGGTATTCTTAGGGATAACCCGGTCGCTGATGAGCAAGAAATCAATGTTCGAATTCAGAATATTCTTGTTTGTCAGAATTTAACTCTCACAAGCACTCTTTTGCCGAGATGAGATCTAATCATTCAATGGATTAATCTTTCCTCACAAAACTTTCAGTGGTTTCTGACTACTCATAGTCTCCACCACACAATTCCAGCTTGGTCAAACCTTACTACAGTTAGGGCCAAAGCCAAATTCCCCTCTCGATTCCGTCAATGAACGAGAGGTCCACAAATCGAGCGATCAAACTTTCTTTCGGTTATGATCATTCTCACACTCCCCACTTGGTCAAACCTTACTACAGTTAGGACCACAACCAAAATCCCTTCTCGATTCCTTCAATGAACGAGAGGTCCAATTTCAAATCGAATGATCAAACCTTACGACAGTTAGGGTCGTTTGAACCTTTCGATTCGATAATCAAACCTTACGACAGTTAGGGTTATCCGAATCTTTTCGATTCTCGGAGTGGAGATCCCACTCCTAGTTTCACCTGTCGGATCCTGGGGGTGGAGATCCCACCTCGAGTTTCCTTTCCTGCTGAAGATAGAATATAAAATTCTTCCTCTTCAGAATCAAATGACCAAACCTTACGACAGTTAGGGTCGTTTGAACCTTTCGATTCGATAATCAAACCTTACGACAGTTAGGGTTATCCGAGTCTTTTCGATTCT
>BQKN01066447.1:176594-192379 GCA_022839385.1 Asparagus kiusianus
ATCCAAAGTATTCCGGTCTCTTCTATAAAAGAAACGAGTCCGAAACACTTTGGAGGGGGTATCTGTAGGCATCGAAAATTGCCGATAGGTCCCCACTCACAGCTCGATGTTAACGATCGACGATCGAACATCACTACCCAGTTCACAAGAGCTCAAATGATGCCGGTGAGCGACTGAAGCAAACCGACGGATTACGTGAGCCGACAGAATGTCAGAATTACGAGGATACGGGTTGACCGAAAACCCCGTGATCACCGCAATTGGACCAACGCCCGCTGTGCCCCGATCACCCCACGGATAATCCAACCATCGGGGCCTACAGAGCTCGCCGTCACGATTCCAACGCATCCGAAATTACTCAAATCCGAGTTCGGACGAAAAGTCAACGGCGAGTCAACGGCAGGACAACGGCAGAACAACGGCACAGCCTCGGACTGCGTTGGGACACCCAAATGGGCCTCGGCAGGCCCGAGACACCCGAGGGGTGTCTTGGCAAATCCAAGACACCCCAGGGGTGTCTCGGCCAGGCCGAGACACCCCAAGGGTGTCTCGGCCAACCCGTCTTGGGGTGTCTCGGCCAGGGCCGAGACACCCCCTAGGGGGTGTCTCACATTAGCCCCCCCTCTCCTTGTGGCTATAAATAGCCTCCTTGGCCTCCTTTGTGAAGGGCTCTTGATTTTTGCTCTCAATTCAAGGCTGAATTATCTTAGCCAAGGATTGTTCTGCAAGAGAGCGGCGAAGCCCTGCCGGAGTGAGGAGTCAGAGTCTGCAAGATAGCGGCGAAGCCCTGCCGGAGCACGGAGTAAGGCGTTCTTCATCAGCACCCTTCATTCACCCCCTTCTGTTCCTTGGTGTTGCCCTTCGCAGGCGACACTGAGAAGAGCTATTATCTCGCGTTAGCCGAGATATACGCTTTAAACTTCTAGATCTCACGCGGATCGATGAAGTTCTGTTTCTATACCCCTCTGCGGATAGACGAAACTCTGCCGGATTTTCCCGGAAAGGATCTTGAAGAGTCGGCGGTCCACGGATATCAACGTCCCCGTCACAGGCCAACAACCCACGCAAGCGAGACCGTACCAAAACGGGATCTCGTGTTTATTTTCGTTAAAGTTGTAACCCTTTTGTTTTCATTTTATCCTGTTGTAACGCTCAAAGTTGTAACAGATCTCGAAAAAGAGAACATCAATGAAAACAGCAACTTTTACCGGAAACAGGCGCGTCTAGGGCAAACCCTCATGGAGCAATCACTGCGGGAGTAGGAGTAGTATTAATCTCTCCGAATGGTCATGTAATCCCAAGGGGATTCTCCCTAATCGAACCTTACACCAACAATGTAGCGGAGTATAATGCTCTGCTATTAGGAATGCAATGTGCCGAAGGACTTAATGTTCAGAACCTCAAAGCTTACGGTGACTCTCAGCTAATCGTTAATCAAGTCCGGGGAGAATACTAAGTACGTCATGAAGATTTGATCCCATACTACTTCGCGGTGCTAGAACAAGCTCAAAGGTTCGAAGGTTTCTTCATCGAATATGTACCACGAGCTCAGAATACGTATGCAGATGCTTTAGCCTCTTTGGCAACTTCATTAGCACTGCCACCGGAAGTTGAAACAACGATTCTAGTCATGGGACGGAGATTATGCTTTTCCAAGATCCCCATAGAGGAAGACCCAGACGAGACGACGTCAGGAGAAGTCTGTACGGCATTTATGGAGTTTGAAGCTAGGGATTGGCGGTTCCCCTACATCGACTATGCCTTGTATGGCATTCTGCCCGATGATCCTAAGGAAGCGGCTTCTATCAAACGAAAGGCCCTCCGATTCTATTACGATGCAGTTTCTCAAGTCCGGTATCGCAAATCACATGATGGAGTCTTACTTAGATGCCTTTCCCGAAATGAAGCGAAGGAGGCCCTCAAAGAGGCTCATGACGGATTGTGTGGGGCTCATCAGCCCGGAGCTAAATTAGGAGATCGCCTCCGACGAATCGGCTATTATTGGCCGAAAATGTTTTCAGACGCGGTTGACTATGCTAAACATTGTCACGCATGTCAAATTCATGGAGACTTTATCCACCAAGCACCTGGAAATCTACACCCCACGTCGGCGTCCTGGCCTTTCGAAATGTGGGGTATGGATATTGTAGGACCGATTTCCCCTCCGACATTCAAGGGACACCGGTTCATTCTGGCTGTGACCGATTACTTCTCCAAATGGGCGGAGGCAGTCCCGTTAAAAGAAGTCAAGACTTCAAATGTAATCAAGTTCATCAAACATCACGTCGTCTACCGTTTTGGAGTACCACGACGAATAGTTCATGACAACGGGACGCAATTCGTCAGCTTTGGATTCCAGAGATTCTGTGATAAATTCAGGATCCAAAGTGTTGCATCTACGGCGTATTATCCGCTGGCGAATGGTCTTGCAGAAGCATTCAATAAAACCATAGTAAAGCTTCTCAAGAAATTCGTCTCCAAGAGTCGACGTGATTGGGACGAAAGACTCGGCGAATATCTGTGGGCCTACCGCACAACGGTGAGAACCCCTACACGAGCTACACCATTCTCTTTGGTATATGGCTGTGAGGCGGTATTGCCATTAGAGATTCAAATCCCTTCTCTGAGAATCGCGGTGGCAACCGGATTAACGGAAGAAGAAAAACATCAACGACGTCTGCAAGAACTCGAAGCCTTAGACGACAAACGACTCAAGGCTCAGCAGCAAATTGAATTGTATCAAGCCCGTATTTCCAAAGCCTACAACAAAAAGGTTAAGGAACGGATTTTTAAGAAAGGCGATCTGGTTTTGGCTAACAGACGACCCATGGTGATGACACACAAAACCAAAGGGAAGTTTAATCCTAAATGGGAAGGGCCATTCGTAATAGATTCAGTTTATTCGGGTGGAGCTTATCGTCTTATCAATCAAAAAGGAGACAGGCTCATGATGCCAATTAATGGAAAATTCCTTAAGAGATATTTTTCGTAAATCATGAAGCCCACTTCTTGTTCTTGTAAATTCCAGCCGAGTCGGGCTGGGGGTTGCCAATTCATAATGCATTTCGGGAATAAATTGTAATTTGTCTTGTATGTCGTCATGATAACATTACACCTCTGACGATTGAAGTTTTCTGAAGTTATTCTAAATAATAATGAAGAGGATTTCAGTTGCACTTATGACTTTCGTTTTATTCTTCGTCGTCTCGAATTAAAACTCAGCAAGAAGAGATAATGAAGACTAAAATGATATCGTTTTCATTCAATACTGCAAATTTGCGTACAAAGGTGAAGACGATCGAAGTAAAAATGACACACAATTATTCCTTAACAAAAAGAAGTGCAAATCCTAAGCGTTGGGATCCATCAGCTTAAAAGACTTGAGCTTGGATTTTAAAGCTGATATTTTATCCTCACGAGCCTTCTTGACTTCTTCTGTTATCTTATTCTTGAGTTCCTCTTCATCTGGTGCTGCTGCTGCGAGCTCTCGTCTAATTTTATCAGCGGTGGCAAGTTCGTCGCAATAACCTTTGAGGAGCCCATCACAATAACCAGCCAAGCCTTTGAAAATTTTCATACCATCGGCGAGTTGAGCATTTATTTGCGGTATCTCAACGCCAGCACGAGTAAGTTCTGTTGCTTTATCCCGGAGATCAATAGCAAGATCGCCCATGTCGCCTTGTGCCCGGAGAAGTTCCTCACGCAAGTGAGCAACACGAGATTCTACTTCGGATAAGCTCTTTTGAAGAACTTCTTGCTGTTGCGCTTTTAAAGCCTTAGCCTCAGAGAGAGCTTGATCCACTTCTGGTCCTATATCGTCGCGTTGTAGCATGGAAAGGAATTCTAATTCATATTCCAGAATTATGATTCCCTCGTGACAATTTTCGGTCCATACTATATCCCCCTGGTCCCTAATCTTGGCGACACACTCTAGCAGATGGGGTTCAAAGACCTTGAAACTCACGTCTCCGAGACTGATGACGTCAATAGTCATTTGCATCCAATGCTCTAATTGTTCGATAAGCTTCCTCAAAGTTTCCGAGCTTGGGGGTGGAGCAGTTGGATAAGTAAAACAATTCGCATAATCAGTGCGAATGGGACGTTCGACAGCTTCAGAAGACGGTCCTTCGGGCATACTTGGTGCTGGATCCGGGATGGTTAACCCCTGCCCAGCTACCGTTATTTCGGGACCAGAAGGAACAGCCGGGAGTATAGTCTCCTCTGTCTCCTCAGGAGACGCAACATGAGCCGACTTGATGGCATCCCCCATCAACTTGGACTTTTTAGAAGTCTTAGCTGCAGTAGGTTTCCGCTTGCGTATTTTCTTGTCATACTTGGCAACCTCATCAGCAGTAAGAGCCTTCTTCCCTGATGATCTCAAAGAGCGAGACTTAGGAAGAGGTGCGCTCTCGAAAACTTCTTTAGTGTCCTCTTCTTCAGAAGGTTTAGCAACAGGTAATTCCTTCGGGATCTCTTTGATTCCAGCTGCCTCTCGCTCGCAGGACAGATAATCCTCAATACCCGGTAATCGAGTCCTGCCAGAACCACTTCTCGACTTATAAAGCCCCCGGATTTCGTTTATACACGAAGTATATACATCATATTCTGGGATTTGAGAAGCCTTGTCAAACCAATCGCGGAAATCCGCCACAGTGGAGCAGCTAGGCGGCAAACTAGGCAAAGTGAATTGCGCATGGGTTCCTCAGGCGAGGAAGAAATACCAAGCACGGGCCCCTTCATATAAATTTCCAATATGAGCTAATCGCGGGTTAGGGTTGCCAACATAAAGCTGGTCATACCCAAATTGTCGAGCGAAGCGCGAAGGAATATAAGGCTCAATGATGCATCCCTCGCCTAATCGAAGGACCAAGTAGCCCACTCGGATGGCAAGAAGCCATTGGAAAGTTCCCATGTTTAAGAGTGAGGACCCCTCAAAAACCACATCACCAAACTTCAGGCCTTCTTCTTCAGCCCCGTCGAAACGAGGGCGGCAGCAAAAAAGATCATAGTTGTTTTCCAGAGATAAGAGTTGTCTGGCCCGGACTATATACACAGTCGTCCATGTGGCCGACTCAAGCCTCTGGATGAAAGGAACAGAAGTTTCATTGTCATGCACGATCTCCGTCATTAACGAGGGACAATGCAGCACGAACCAAGCCACTAGATAAGTATAGGGCATGGGAACACGGGGTTGAAAAGTCTTCCAGACTTTCCTCCCGGCAATATTCATCTCTTTGACATCAAGGAGTTCGGAGGTCAAATCTCGTAAGCCTCTCTGCAGGCAGCCCGTCATTGCAGTGAGAAGACTTAGTGGTTTCCCATAAGTTAAGAGGATAGCGGGATAAACTACCTCAACCAAGATTGATTCTGTCGGTCTCGACGACACAACGCACCGTTTCAACCATAACATCAAGAAACCAGCAAAGAGTGCCATGTCAGAAATGGGAGTAGCGGCTTGATGATGAAAGCTCTCAAACTCACTGCCAGCTTCGAACCCATCTTCTAAATGTTGATTCTTATAAACAGACTGAGGAGCTTTGATGCGGGTCACCTTAGAGTCTTTCTGACCCAAGTTCTGAAATAAGTAATCCGCCCAAGCAGTATGCATAAGGCCACTCCCGCGCGTTCCGGCAACTTGAGCGCATATATGGAAATGACACATTAATTCCCAAAAAGTGTCATAAATTTCCGGATGAGCAGTCTTTAAAATGGATAGTTCCTCAGTGGTGGGGACAAACTCTTCATATGGCGTTTGGCCAAAAGATAGTCCCGATATCGCATGCATCTCGTGGAGAGCAAATCCCAACTCCCCAACAGGTGTGAAGAAAGTGCAGCTATCCGGATTGTACCGCTCCAGCATAGCATAGAAGCAGGGATAGTTCTGAACAATCCCGCGTCTCGTAGCCTGTACTGATATCGTAAGGCCAGACTGAGTAAGAGGCTCCTTGAGTTCCTCTAAGACAAAATCCACCATCCTAGTCCACCAGCCGTCCTCTCCAGAGAACAACCAGCCTGGAGACCGGAAAGCTTGTGCAGGGAATTCTCCGCGAGAAGCAAGAAACTGGCGTATGAACATGTTCGCTGGAAGAGGCGCTTCCCGACTAAGTTCTTTCTTCTCAAATCTACCGGGTCTCAAACCTTTAAGCTGCCCGCCAATTTGAACACGAGAAGATTGACTATGTCCAAACGATACATTCTCCTTCTCTTTGACAAGTTCGAAGGCCAGACCCCTGCGACCACCAACACTCAGGAAGTAGGAAAGTGGGTACATTCTCTTCATACTAGGAAGGAACAGTAATCGATCATCGATTCTTCGTAGCATCCGGGAGTCCTCTACACACCCAACTTGCCCATCAGCAGATATATGATCCCCGAACAAAAATGATGGTTTGACAAATTGATTCAAACCCGCAGGAGTTTCCAGATCCACATCGGTGATCAGAGCTCTAAGAGTGGAACTCCCAGCAAACCTAATCAAATGTGCCCGCTCCAAGCTTGGGAAAGTGCACAAAGGAATTTCTCTGCAAAGACCAAAAGCTTTCCCCACTTCTGGATCATCAGTGTAGTTGAAATGCTGCTCCGGTAGAAGTGGCATATTAGGAAAAAGCACTGTAAAATCAGAAGCAAGGGTTAGTAGCAGAAATAAATTGCTAATACGAAAGACAAATTCCACGTGTCAAGAGTTAAATACAAGGGACAACCCTTGTAACAACATTTGAACGTAGACATTTGAACGCAGAGATCAAACCCTGCGTTATCAACATTTGAACGCAGAGGTTGAGCCTTGCGTTATAATATTTAAACGCAGAGGTCAAGACCCGCGTTCAAACTTCATATCCGAACATAAGAGTCTTAACTCTATGTTTCCTTAAACGCAGCCTTAAGTCTACGTTTTCTTTTTTTAACGCAGAACCCCAACTCTGCGTTCCCAATTTTAATATAGAGACTAGGCTCTATGTTTCTTAAACGCAGAAGTTTAAGTCTGCGTTTCCAATTTATAACACAGAGCCGTAACTCTGCGTTTCTGATGAAAAAACGAGTCATCTTCCTCGTTGATGAGAACCCATCTAGGGTTTACAAAGAATTTGTCGAAACGAGTTGCCATGGCCGTCACCTACCACAGCAACGGGGTCCGTGTGACAGCGACAACAATGCCGTAGCGCTCATCAGAGCAGCGGCATCACCGGTGTTCTCAGCCGGCAACGCCTCCGAAGCAGCCTTAGCGGCCTTCTTAGAGCCCGAGCTCATCCTCCTAGGCGCCATGAGTGAAGCTGATCGGAGAAGACGGAGTTCGTCGGAGAATCGATCGAAATTAAAACGAGAAATCTCGTTCTTGGAACTAAGCAAGGCAAAAGAGTCAAATGACTCTTGATGTGACCTTACAAGGCCTATTTATAACAGCCGTCGGGCTGTTCAATCGGCTCGGGACTCTAAGAAAGAATCCCAACCGAATCTAAAACGTGATTTTTCACGTTAACAGATAAAGTCGGTTAGACTTTAACGCAGAATTCACCTCTGCGTTCAATTTCTTCTTTTAACGCCAAGTCTAGACCTGCGTTGTAATGGGTCTTAACTTTGTGTTTCGAACCTCTGACGCAAGAGTCGCTATTTGCGTTGCGATTGTCCTAAGCAAAAGATCCACCTTTGTATTGGCAAATCATGATACTTACTTCTTAAGTTCATGACCCCTTTTAACGAGGCATTGTTAAATCTCTGTATTTCCTCAGCAGAATTTAAATCCCCTTCAGGTTAATATTACACCTCGGACAAATGTCATCCCCATAGAGTTTGAATTTAGCTTACATCACCGTAACGATAATTCCTTTATCAAAATCCACTTATCAATTCTCATCAAGAGAGTGATAAGTCTCCAAATCATACAAATCATGATTAATGTACTAACTCTTCTCAATGGAGTAGTAAATATCTAATTTATCGGCTCTACTTCATAGAGTGATAAAATTCTCAAAATCTTGTTCAAATCACAAGTATTGCAGATCATCACTCCGATGATAAATCACTTAGCAAGTTTCCCCTGCGAGACGCTAGGTCCCCTTAGATGGGTTCAAAGCACATCAATATTCTTCTTGTCACGTTAACACTACACCTCTGACAAAAATCCTCTTATCGACTCTCTTCAATAGAGCGATAAATCCTCAAAATTGCTCCAATCGCAATACTCTTCTTGTCACGTTAACACTACACCTCTGACAAAAATTCACTTATCGACTCTCTTCAATAGAGCGATAAGTCCTCAAAATTGCTTCTATAGCAATATTCTTCTTGTCACGTTAACACTACACCTCTGATAAAAATTCACTTATCGACTCTCTTCAATAGAGCAATAAGTCCTCAAAATTGCTTCTATAGCAATATTCTTCTTGTCACGTTAACACTACACCTCTGACAAAAATCCACTTATCGACTCTCTTCAATAAAGCGATAAGTCCTCTAAATTGCTTCTATAGCAATACTTTCTCTTGTCACGTTAACACTACACCTCTGACAAAAATCCACTTATCGACTCTCTTCAATAAAGCGATAAGTCCTCCAAATTGCTTCTATAGCAATACTTTCTCTTGTCACGTTAACACTACACCTCTGACAGAAGTCCACTTATCGACTCTCTTCAGTAGAGCGATGAATCTTCAAGTTGCTCTAATCGCAATTGTTCGCATGGCAGGTTAAAATCCCTGACACCTTTAACTCGTTTGAACCAGTTAATTCTTTCTGCAAAGGAATAACGAGTGTTCATATCCCCCCCATGAGTTAAAGTTCTTCTATAATTATCTTAGATGGTAATGAAAAAAATTTTAAAGATTGGGTATTTTTCATATAGTTCCATGGTTGCAAGTCAGAACACGGCACATGCAATAAAAAAAAAAGCAAATCAGAATCACTCTTTTTATTATCACCAAAAATATTGAAGAGTGATACAAAAACCTTGTTCTTATCAAACAAAAAGAACACTACATCATTCAGCCCCTGGAGCAGTGAAAGTGAAATACACAAGCCGGGATTTAATAGCAGCTAGCCTTTCTTCATGAGCGGCCTGTACCATCACCTCGGCTTTCTTCCTAAGGACGTTTTCGTCCGACTCGATTGCACTGGCTTGCTTTTGGAGAAGTTCAAGATCCTGTGTCGACGAGCAGTAAGTGGCGTAAGTCTTCACGCTTTCTAGCCTGAGCTTCACTAAGATCTCTTCTTCCCGCGCGAGCTCTGATTCGTGTCGAGCCAATTCCACCTTGAGGCGATCAATTTCTGCACGAGTCGCTTGGATGGCAGCACTAGAATCGTCCACAGCGTGTTGTTTCTGCATACATAGCCCCTGTAAGGATGCGAGTTCGAGCTCCCTGTCAGCGCTGGCTTCTTGAAAAGTCTCGTATTGGCGGGCCGCCTCAGCTTTAAGATTATTAAAGACTAACGCGGCCTGAGCAGCAAGATCAGCTTGATGCAATTCTTCCAAAGCCCTTAGATCTTTCTCCAACCGAGAGACACCTTCGGAGCAATGCTGGAACAATCGAGCGTCATCCAAATAGCGAATGCCATTCAAAGAGTTCATGAGTATTGGTTTAAAGAAATCAAACGAAGCTCGTTTAGCACTGATCTCCTCGATTGCCAACTTCATCATGTCTTCCAACGGTCGTAGAAGAATTTTTAGAACGGAAGGGACGACCACTGGACTTAGAGACTTCATCGGAGATGTCGATGGGGAGCCTAAAAGCATAGACCCAGGTGCAGGAGAAGTGGGTGATGACCGTGAGGAAGTTGGAGAAGCTATGCTAACGTCCAGTTGCGAGGGACTAGAAGGTAGAACCATGAGTGCCCCAGTTTGGGCTGAGCTTAGCACCATCTCTGTCCCCACAGGTTTGAGAGGAATCGTCAGTGAAGGAGTTTCTTCTGGTAAAGAACCGGTAGTCACTGGCGTTGATTCAGAAGGAGGAACATCCGCTGCTTGCGAGGGGAGCGATGATGACGTACCAGCAGCCTCATGAGTTGGAGAACCTACACAAAAGAGCAATCAGTGTAAAATAAAGAAACACCAGAGAAATCAGAATGTATAACTTTTACCAGTAAGGTAAAAAGGAAGATAACCGGACGCCTTATCAGAGGAGGGTGGTGTGGGATTAGCCCAGCTAGCGGAATCGTCACCATCACTTTCATCCTCCTCAGCGTCATCATGGTGAGACGAGCTCTCATAGTCTAACGGTTCGTCATCACCTGCAGTCGACAGTCCTGGAGAACTCGTTGACGTGTCTACTTTAGTCAGCTGACCAGTTGTGGGACTAGGAATAATAGCCTCCGAGTGTGACAGTAATGCAGAGGAAGCAGGAGAATTACTCTCATTAAGATGTACGAGTTCTTCCGACGCCGCTTCACCTGTAAACAGGTTAATCCCTTCAGATGAAGACGTTGTAGGTAGTACCCTTGCAGGTGAAGGGACAGCATCAAGAGTCTGATCTGGAAATGGCGATATATCGGGATCTATTGTAGAAGAAGTCCCCATATCCTCAAGCGGGAATTCACCTCCTCCCTCTCCCTGATCCAAAGGAAAATGAGGAGAAAATTCTTCGGAAAATGTAGCACCCTCAGAATGAGGACCTGTGCGATCAGGATAACTTGTAGCGATGGGTCCTTGCTCTTCTCCTCTACTGGCAGATTTAAAAGCATCCCCCATCAACTTTTCGGCAGGAGGGTCTATTATTAGCTTTCTGCGAATGCGTTTCTCATATCGAGCCTCTTCGGCTTCGGACAGAGCCCTCTTTCCAGTTGCTTTTGTCCTTGGAGCTTCAGCAGCCGTGGGATTCACTACCGGGGGACTCTCTACTCCTAGTTCCCCTTCTTCTTCCTCAGCTTCATCTTCAAAATCTAAAAACTCGTCGATCCCTTTCAGACGAGACACACGAGCTCCTTTCCGGGATGTATACAACCTTCTAATTTCACGGAGGCCTGAAGTGTACAGTTTATATTCTGTGATTGTAGAAGCTGTATAATACCAGTTACAGAAAGCCACAGAAAGAAGAGAATTCGGTGTCTTGTGGGGTAATCTGAAGGTAGCCCCGGTGCAACCTGCGGTGGAATAATACCAGGCTCGAGGTCCTTCGTATATGTTGCCCATAACCGAAAGTAGGCTTCTTGGATTGCCAACATATAGTTGGTTGTATCCGAATTGGCGAGCAAATCTATACGGTTGATAGGGCTCAATTATGCATTTATCATTTTGCCTAAGGATGAGATAACCAGGTCTGATATTCAACAACCAATGGAAAACTCCCCCGTCCAAGCGAGTGAAACCATTAGGACCAGCAGTATCTTGGAATACCTGTCCATACCCTCCACCCTCAAAATCCGGGAAGCAGCGGAAGATGTCGTAGCTGAGGTCTCTCGACAAGATCTGACGGACCTTCACTACGTAAGTGCCTATCCAAGTAGCCTTTTCTAACCTCTGCACGAAAGGGGTGAAGCCTTCATCTGTGGAAGACGGAGCGCTCATCAGATGTGAACAATGCGAGGCATACCAAGCCATTAAGTAAGTATATGGCAAGGGTACTCTGGGATTTGGGGTCACCAAGCTTTTCTTTCCTTCAGAGTCTATCTCCTTCACTTGGATAAACTCGAGGCATAATTCCCTCAGACCATGCTGTAGACAACATGTCATGGCTGAAAGAAGATTTATGGGTCTCCCATGAGCTAAGAGGACAGCCGGATAGACTACTTCTATCGTCACAGCATCTATCGGTCCAGTGGGGACCACACATCGTTTTAGCCACAACATAAGGAAGCCCGCCAACAGAGCCATATCAGATATGGGTGTGGCTGCCTGATGATGGAAACTTTCAAATTCAGTTTGGGCCGGGAAATCATCTTCTATTCCCTCGTTGACGTAGTGATCGGCGGCGTCATTAATTAAGGCCTCAATGGCTTCAAGAGTGCTCGCCTCCCGACGAGACACGTTAGCTGTTTTATCAGACAAATTCTCAAAAAGATATTCGGCCCAAGATAACTGTTTTATACCACGACCACACGATCCCGTCAGTTGTCTGCAGATTTGGAAATGACATATCACCTCCCACAGAGTGTCATATACCTTAGGGTTGGTCTCCTTCAAAATCTTCAGTTCACTTGATCCAGGGATAAATTCTTCATATGGTAAGTCTCCAAAAGGAAGACCTGAGACATCAAACATCTCATGTAGGGCGAACCCTAATTCTCCTTTAGGCGTGAAAAATGTACAAGTCTCGGGATTGTACCGCTCCAGAATGGCGAAGAAGTTATAGGGACTAAGAGCGATACCAAATTGAGTAGCCCTAATGGAGCAACCAAGCCCAGATTGAGCTAACGGTTCCTTTAACTCTGTCAATACGAATTCTATCATTCGTGCCCACCATCCTGTCTTAGTGGAATGTACCCATCCAGGAGTTCGGAATACTGCAGTTGGAAATTCTCCTTTGGCAGCCAAAAATCGTCGCATGAAAGTGTTAGCTGGGCTGGCTGTTTCTCCTAAAGGATATCCCCTTGAGAATAAACAGGGTTCTAAAGCTGACACTTGTCTACTGTAACCAGCGGTATGTACACCTTTGTGAGTCAGAACTCCAACAGCTACCCCATCTTGCTCTCTCACCAAGTCCCAATTCATGTGGCGGGGAACAGAAGCACATTGATAATAAGAAATGGGAAACATTCTGTGCATATCAGGAAGAAAGAAGCGACGATCTCCGATTTGCCTAAGCCACTTGTAGTGTCCGCCGTGCACAATCTCTTTTGAGATAGTGACACGATCCCCAAATAGAAAATCCGGCTTGACAAGCTTCTTGCGGGACCCAGTCTCAAATTTAGCGTCTGTAACTAATACCCTAAGTATATCTGTACTTGGGTCGGAGATCAAGGTGACACGATCCTTGTCGGAATCTTGGAATATCGGGAGTTCTTGACGCAGATTGAATTGCATGTTAAAATCCACGCCCCCCTCACGCCCGAAGTGGTGACGAAGATTGAGCGGTTCGCGGGTATAAGGCACTGCAAAACAAAGAAATATTCAGTCAGTCAAATGAAAGAAAGAAAACTATCAAACGCACGATTCAGATCTAGCGTTTAATTTTCATCAACGCAGAGGCCAACCCTGCGTTACTCTTTCAAACGCACAGTACAGACCTGGCGTTTAAAATTCATTAACGCAAAGGTCAAGCCCTGCGTTAAATCTGTTGAACGCACAGTTCAGACCTGGCGTTTAAAATTCATTAACGCAAAGGTTAAGCCCTGCGTTAAATCTGTTGAACGCACAGTTCAGACCTGGCGTTTAAAATTCATTAACGCAAAGGTCAAGCCCTGCGTTAAATCTATTGAACGCACAGTTCAGACCTGGCGTTTAAAATTCATCAACGCAAAGGTCGAACTCTGCGTTAAATTTCTCGAACGCACAGTTCAGGCTTGGCGTTTAGAATTCGTCAATGCATAAGTCGAACTTTGCGTTAATCATTCGAACGCATAGTCCAGACCCAGCGTTCAGATTCCATAAACGCAGGGTCAAGCCCTGACGTTTCAAATTCAGAACGCAGAGTCCTAACTCTGCGTTAACAATGTCAAAACGAGTCGTCTTCCTCGTTTGCAAGAACCCAT
Organism: Asparagus kiusianus; assembly: GCA_022839385.1. Classification (NCBI taxonomy): domain Eukaryota; kingdom Viridiplantae; phylum Streptophyta; class Magnoliopsida; order Asparagales; family Asparagaceae; genus Asparagus; species Asparagus kiusianus. The sequence continues at coordinate 190,212 of BQKN01066447.1, forward strand.
CTAGGGTTTTTCGGAAAGAACTCGCCGGAGCAAGTTTGACGGCAACCCATCTAAGGCTTTTTCAAAGAACTCGCCGAAGCAAGTTTGACGGCCACGAAGAGCGACACTTACCGCCAACGGGTGGAGCCTGAGGCGGCGGCACCGCTGCAGCAGTAGATCGGGGGCGAGGAGCGGCCTTTCTCTTGGAACCCATGGCGAAGAATCAGAGAAGACGAACGAGATCACCGGAGTGGAAAACGAAGAGTCTTCGTTAAAAATCTTCCGAAAGAGGAGAGGCAAAAAGTCGGGTGACTTTTGATTTGACCCATGGCGGTCTATTTATAGACAGCTATGAGCTGTCAAATCGGGTCAGGATTAGAGGATCCCGCCAAACACGGCCTGTGCGTCTGTGTCGCTTGAGTTTTTGAATGCAGAATTTAACTCTACGTTTTAATGCCTCAGCACAGAGAATCCAACTGTGCGTTTGCATTCGTTGAACATTTAAACGCAAAATTTAACTCTGCGTTTCAGTTCGATGGTACAAAGAGTTTACCTGTGCGTTCTGACTCAACCACATGAGTTCCTCTATGTTTATAGCTAAGACATGGTTCTAAATAAATAGAGGGAGGCTAATGTCAACTATCAAGGCGACTAAAGCCAAGAAGAAACAGGTGACTCCACTGAAAAATATATTGGATGAGTATAAACGATTTACCATCAGCCAAAGTTCAGCAATGTTTTCAGATCAGATGAAATGAATAATCAGTCCGCTAATTTTTGGGATCCAAAGTATTCCGAAAATTCGTCCCAGTCAACCGCGAACTTTCGAAAACTTTGGAGGGGGTTCTGTAGGCTGTCTAAAAAATCACAATGGATAGCTGATCCCTGTCAAGCTTTGACAATGGAAGTCACAATCAGACGACTTTCTAATCATTGCATTCACCACTCCACAATCGCCACGAACACGACTTCATTTCTGAGATGATTGATCTTGATGGCTGCGACAACAGCATGACTAATATTATATTAGTAACTATTAGAGATGCTGATGAGCAGTGTAATGATTTTAGAAATAAAAGGTTGGACTTAGTTGGTGAGTTACTTGGTAGAGAGTTGTGGGCAAATATTCGTCTAAAAGACACTATGGATGTTGATTCCCGACTAGCTCTCACAATGAAAGCTACAATCAAATAGCTTTCGCGCCGACAATCGAAAGCTGCAAATAGAAGACTTTTCACACAGATCGAAAAGAGTTACAATTTGACGGCGCTTCCGACAGCTGATGAGAAACTCTATTCAGTGGCCTTCACAATCGATGGTGAGAGTTACAATTTGACGACTCTCATACCTTATGACAGGCAAAGATCAATAAGCAATGGCCTTTGCAATATCATAATAGACGAGGTTACAAGTCAACAACCTCTCTTAAACGCATAGTTAATTCCTGCGTTTCTCAAATTCCAAACGCACACATTCTGTGCGTTCGTCAGCAGATACTTAACTCTGCAACGCAGAGTTAAAATCACCAAAACGCACACTTAATGTGCGTTCTTTAACAATCTCAACTGTGCGTCCCAAATTCTCGACGCAGAGTTGAATACACAAGCGCTTGTGCGTCTCCAACCCTAAGAACGCATGCGGCCTGTGCGTTTTCAACCTTTGACAATGGTTTAACTCTGCGTCTCAAGCCTCGGACGCAGAGTTAAGGTCTATAACGCCAAATCAGGCGTTTGACTTGTTCAAATACAAGCTGAACGGCCTCAAAACCGTTATCTCACGTTCTGAGGGATTTTCGCTCACTTAGGAGCAGATTTAGGGGTTGGTTACACCCGGAATCCTCATATAAATAACCGACTTACTCAACTGAGTAAGGGGTTGGGTGGTGATTGGTGGATTGACCGGCTTTAGCAACAAAACCGCAGAGGGTTGAAGGAGCTGGCATCAAAACCGTCGGAGGTCAACAACTCTCAACAGTTCAACAACACGAAGAAGGAGATTTTTTTTTGAAGATCAGTAAATCTCAGAGGATCCCTTCATCAGTGAAGAATCAACTTGGCTATTAACCGAATTTTCGGTTCTAACAACTCTGTTACAGAGTTCCAACTCATTCTGAGTTCTGAAACTCATTTAAGAGTTCGTGATTAAGCTTGCAACGCAAGTTAATCATTTCAAACCAATTATTCGGTTCT